>VZQC01004543.1:3082821-3101806 GCA_009823505.1 Rhizomys pruinosus
TTTTTTTTTTTTTGGTCTTTTCGAGACAGGGTCTCCTTGTAGTCCCAGCTGTCCTGGAACTCACTCTGTAGACCAGGCTGGCCTTGAACTCACAAAGATCCACCTGCCTCTGCCTCCCAAGTGCTAGGATTAAAGGCGTGCGCCACCACGCCCAGCTGCAACAAGTATTCTTAACCTCTGAGCTATCTCACCAGCCTAGAGGTTATTTTTATTTTTTAAATATTTATTTATTTATTTATTTATTTATTTATTTATTTATTTATTTTATGTGTGTTTGCCTGAGTGCTTGTAGATGCACCACATATGTTAAGGAGCCTGCAGAGGTCAGAAGAGAGTGTTAGATCTCTTGGAACTGGATTCACAGTCAATTGTGAGCTATCTTGTGGGTACTGGGAACGGAACACAGGTTCTCTGCAAGAGCAGTAAATGCTGTTAACCACTGATCCATCTCTCCAGACCCCACCTCCACCCAGGGTTATTCTTGCTTGTAAAATAGAGTAGCCTCTGTTTTGTTTTTACATGTGAACTGGGGAACATAACACGGAGAAAGTGGACTCACCATTGGTAGAGAACTGAATGAACTAACAAATATAAAGTGCTAGAGCCATCATCTGAAACACCATAAACCCTCAACTCAGTCTGCATTAGTATAAGGTAGGTGTCAGGTGCTTCTCAATGTGTGTCAGAACGTCTGTGCTCACATGGGATAGAGAGCTGATTCCAGCCAGCATGGACTGGGATCATACCCATGCCAGTCTTACCTGTTGATCAGAGACTATGGCCTTTGTCATGATGGTGGCTCCTCTTTTTTGCGTCTTGTGCCTAGACATGAATGATCCAAAGTTGGCAGCCATGGCTCAGTCTATGAGTCCACTAGCAGGAGTATACTGCCTTGTTAGTCCCTTCATCCTGAAAAGCCTCGTGTTGCTAGAGTGGGACCTGAGTCCTCTGGTGGTACAAAGCAATGATAATAGATCCACTCCTTCCACTTCATTCCTAGGCACATATTTTCTTCCTACTGTGGACAGAACGCTGTACAGAGGTCTCTGATTCAGTGTATAAACTGAATGCCCAGGGAGCCTCCCAGATGACATTTCAGCTGTGTCCCCAGTGGGTCATTTTATCACTCTGTTAGGTTTCAATATATGAATATGACTAGTCATTCCACAGTAGCTGGGACCTCTGGTCAAATGCTACATGGTATGAGATTTCATAGTAGGATGAAACACTCTACATGCTCCTGGTAATGGCTTTGGCTCTGTTAACAGGAAAAATAAAACCACACTCAAGTCTGTTCATCAAGTGTAACTCTGTCTCTTCTAGGAAAGAAGGGATCCAATTGATCAACTTTTTAGTGGGTTTCTTCAAAAAATAGAGACACGGTGGGGCTGAGCATTGGTCTTTGTTGCCAACAGGCTATATGTTTAGACACAGTGTTAGTGGAGTCAGGTTTGCTAAGGGTGAGTCCATGCCTTTTGGCCCATACCTGGCCTCTGTCTTTGCTGAAACGGCTACTCCATTCACGTACCTGTTGTTCCAGTTCCAATGACAAACCTTGAGCAGCACATCAAGTTGACCCCTCCTCCTTCAGCCAGTCATTCTGGACGTCCCCACTGGCTGTAAATTTGAATAGAGGGAGGAGAACGAGTGATCGTATGAGGTCCAACATGCGTCCCAGTCAAGTTATGCTGGGATTTAAGCCCAGTTATTGACCTTGAAGCCAGGAGAGGAGGTGGGCACAGGTAGGTCCTAAGTAGGGCATCTTTTGATGGGGGCGGAAGCGCTTCTACAATATCTTCCTGCACAGGGTAGATTGGGCAGATTCTGGGCCACAGGGAAAGTCTGAAGGTCATGAGACCTGGGAAAAGGAAGCTGAAGAGGAGGAGCCCAAGACTGAGGCGTAGCAGACAATCCTGACCAGCTCCCAGTGGGGGCTGTGCTGGCAGAAATGTCCCACCCTACCCCACAAGTTGTGCTTAGTCATGGGCTGGGAGCTTTGTGGGAAGAAGACAGCCATAGTATGTGGCCTGTGGACAAAGGCAGAAGAGAGATTCCGAGGTTTTAGTAGTGACCTGTTTCTACATCGTGTGAGAGAAACATTTCATGACTTTTATGGGACAATTACAGAATAAAAGTTTTATTTCACATTAGTTATTTTTTGAAGAGCATTTTAGAAATTACGTAAACATTTTAAATTTAGTTTGCCATAATTTACATTAAGAGAACCTATTTATGAAATGGGCCTCTAAATGAAATTAGTTGTGCCATCCTTCAAAGACATGAGACACAGCTTTTCAACTTTCCAATATGGACTGAAGACTCATGTCTCTCCAAGAATCCTCCAAACCTTCAATGCCAGATGGGGACTGCTGAGACATCCAGCTTGTGGACTGAGCTACTACTGGGGTTTCAGCCTCTTCAGAGTATAGACTGCCATGGTTGGACTACCCAGGCTGTATCATGGAGACCAGTACAGGAAGATCAAGACAGGACACAGTGTTTACTGGACCTCATTTGGTGACCATGGGAAGGAAAGACCCCAGTGTGGAGCACACGGGCAGGATTGATAATTGTTTGGGCTTGCCAAGGAGGAGCCTTCAAACACTTCCTTAAGGAAAACACGACGTCTTTTAGCCTAAAAAAAGAAAAGAAAATCCTCCAATTCAGGTGATATGTGTATATATATGTATATATTTGTGTATATATGTATATATGTATTTGTGTATATGTGTATAGATATGTATGTATATGTATATACACATGAATATATATATATATATGCAATACAAGTTGGAGAGAACAACAACAAAAGAACTGAAAAAAAACAAAGAAAAATAACTGAAACGGTGAAGTTCTCCCCAAAACAATAAGCCTCTGCTTTAAAAAAAAAACTCTGGAAATACTCAGAAAAAAATGCAAGACATGTATGGCAGGGTGCATGAACTCAGGTGGGGTGGGGGGCATGGAAAAGGAAGTGACTCTAAACTGGGTTGAGAAATGATGTATGATATATGAAAATGTTGAATAACAATAAAAATATATTTGAAAAATGAAATCAGTTATGGTTTACATTGTGTTGTGAGAGGATCTTCCTTCCCTTCTGGCCCCGCCCACTTCATACCCTGACTGGAATCACTATCACATGTGCACTGTTTTGTGCATTTCTCGGTAAACAAAATACATCACCTTGCTCCAAAGGACAGAATCTCATCTCAGGCCTGTCATATGTCTACAGATTTCTACTTTGAGTTGTGCTATTTGTGTTCACCATCAGTACTGCTGAAAGCCACGTTCAACAAGATGTCAAAATTGACCTGTCTGTCAGCTTTTGGATACTCAATATATGCGAATCTTTGGCTAATGCAAGCTGATTAGTTAGAACCTTTATGTTTTAAAATCCATGGTTCCATTCTTCTCAGTATCCGAAAAATATTCCAGTTTAAGTCATCCCTCTAAATAATCCCAGGATTCCATGGCAGGATGAGCCTATGGGCCTGTGTGTGTGTGTGTGTGTGTGTGTGTGTGTGTGTGTGTGGTCTCTCAGCCTCCAAGATTTCTTCCGATTCCTCATTTCTCTGTTTTTAGTCCAAACCTGTCTTGCTTTCCAGAACGTTAAGTGGAGCCCCTTTGGCTTCCAGTCTGGGAAGAAAGCTGGTTAAAAGCTCCAGGATTGGGGCGGTGGTGTCTCTGAGAGAGTATGAGCTCTTGAGGGGGCAGTTTTGTCCACCAGATGCTCATGGATGTCCTTTTCATGGTCATGGCCAACTGTTCTATAAAGCAGGCCGCAGAGAGCCCTGTGGCAGCCACGCCAACTCTTCCCACAGCCGCTCCTCCCATCGCCTCTCCATTTCTGCCCTTCCCGTTGCTTATCCTTATCCGGGGATTAACAGAGCGGTGGTGATCAATTCAAAGCCAAAAGAAGTTGAAGCCCTTCTTGTAGCTCATAGCAGGAGATAATTTTCCTAATTTTAAGATTATAGGTGGGGGTGGCAGGTGTGCAGTGCAGATCAGAAGACAACCATGCAGGGCCCCCGAGATCAAACTCAAGCCATCAGCTTTGGTAGCAAGCACCTTTACCCATAAAATAAAAGTAATAAATAAAATGTTTCTTTAAAAATGGGGTTAGGGGCTGGAGAGATGGCCTAGCGTTTAAGAGCGCTGACTGCTCTTGCAGAGGACCCGGGTTCAATCCCCAGCACCCACATGGCAGCTGAGAACTGTCTGTAACTCCAATTCCAGGAGAACTCCAGTTCCAGGGGAATCCGACACCCTCCTCTGACCTCCACGGCTTTGCATGACCTGGGTGCTCAAACCTACATGCAGACAGTACATTCATATAAATAAATAAATAAATAAATAAATAATTTTTTAAAAGGCTTAAAAAATGGGGTTGAAGAGCTGGATCAGTTATTAAGAGCACTGACTATTCTCTCTCTTTCTCTCTCTCTCTCTCTCTCTCTCTCTCTCTCTCTCTCTCTCTCGTCTTTTCAAGGCAGGGTCTCCCTATAGTCCCAGCTGTCCTGGAACTTGCTATGTAGACCAGGCTGGCCTTACACTCACAGAGATCCTCCTGCCTCTGCCTCTGAGTGCTGGGATTAAAAGCGTGCACCACCACGCCCAGCCAGCACTGATTATTCTTGCATGAGAGTATGTTATGAGATTGCATTCGTAAATAAAAAGTGGCACAAATATCCCTTTTACCAGAAATGTTCATAAGAGCATGTTTTTTAAAATGATATTAATTCTTGAGAATTTTGTATAATTTATTTTGCTCACATTTGCTTCCCTGTCCTCTATCTCTTCCCAAATCCACCCCTATATTCTTACTACACAACTTCATGTCCCCCCCATAGTCAAACTACACGGGGTCATGCCCTTAAAGAAAATGGACTCTTCTTTTCCTAGGAGCTATCAATTGCTAACAGCTCCTCATGGTGGGACTTTAAGTCCACCTCCCTCCTCCAAGCTGAGATTTTATCTGGCTGGAGCTTGTATATGCTGAAAAACTATAAGTTCATATGTGTAACTGCCCTGTTATGTATAGGGCAGTGTATTAGTCAGGGTTCTCTAAAGAAACAGAAGCAACAGGATGAATATATAGCTATATACAATTTATTGATTTGCTCACGTGACAGAGTTCAAGGAGTCCAACAGTAGCCGCACTGCACTGGAGAGGCTGAGAATCCAGGGAACTGCTCAGTCTGCAAGGCTGGATGTCTTGGTAGTCCCAATCTGGTGCTGAAGGCCCAATGGATTCCAGGAGATCTGCCAGTCTCAGTACACACTGGGATCCGAAGGGTTGATCACAGCAGCAAGACAAACTCACCAGTGAGAGAGAGGCAAGCCGCGGGGGGGAAAAAAGGGACCAGATCTCTCTGTCATGGCCTTTAATATGCCTGCCAGGAGAAGGTAACGCCCACATTTGGGGTGGGCCATCCGGGTTGAGGTGGTCCAATCTGAAGATCCTTTTTCTCTTATTTGTTCCTTAGTCCAGTCAAGTTGACACCCAGGATTAACCATCACAGGGAGGAACCTGGAGGCAGGAGGCGAAGCGCAGGCTCCAGTGGAAGAACACTGCTTACTGGTTTGCTCTCCTGGCTCAAGCACAGACTGCTTTTTTATTTTTTTTTATTTATTATGTTTTATGTGTATGATTGCACTGTCCACATGCAGGTCTGTGCACCCATGTCGTGCAATGCTGCAGAGGTCAGAAGAGGGTGTCAGATTCCCCTGGAACTGGAGTTAAAGATGGCTCTCATCTGCCATGTGGGTGCTGGGGATCGAACCCGGGTCCTCTGCAAGAGCGTTCGGCACTCTTAACCACTAGGCCATCTCTCCAGCCCCCAGAATGCTTTCTTATACAATACACAACAACTTTACCAGGGGTGCCACTACCCACAGTGGACTGGGCCCTTCAACATCACTCAAAAATCAAGAAAATACCCCACAGACATGACCCCAGGCCAGTCCAATGGAGGCAATTTCCCAGTTGAGGCTCCCACAACCCAGAAGTATTAAGCTGACACTAAAGCGAACCAGCACAGAGCCCAGTAGTTTGGGAAATTTTTCCTTTTCTTAGAAACATAAGACTTAGACATGTACAGGATCAGAAAATTAGTTGACAATGAACAGTGACTCTATATGATCTTTTTAAAAATAGGGAATCAGGCCAGGTGTGGTGGCATACACCTTTAATCCCAGCACTCAGGAGACAGAGGCAGGAGGATTTCTGTGAGTTCAAGGCCAGCCTGGTCTACACAGTGAGTTCCAGGATGGCTGGGGCTACAGGGAGACCCTGTCTCAAAAAGACCAAAAAATAAATAAATAAATAAAACAGGGACTCAAAGCTTATCCACATACACAACACCAGATCTTTCATGCTACATAGAAAATAATATAGGATTTCTATATGTATTGTTTCCATATGTATTATTTAATGAATTAGTGGTAAGTGAATGCTGTATCAGTAAAGTGCTTTTGAGATGAGACCCAGGGAATAGTGGGGGGTTGCCAAGAACTGGCAATGTAGTTCACCATACTTCAGTTACCATCTATAAGGCGACGGCTCTGAGTTTTTAGCACTTGCATTTGCAACTACAAACTCAATGTTGACACTGGTATATCTGGATAAAGTGTGGCTGAATTTGAACCCATTTCCTCACTAGCCTCTTCCTCCTTCTCCTTCTGCTAATGCCAACCACTCCAGAATTTTTTAATTTATTATTTTTATCTTATGTGTATGAATATATTGCCTGCATGTATGTAAGTATACCCATGTCTTGTAATGTCTTTGGAGGTCAGAAGTGGGCATTGGATTCCCTGGAACTGGAGTTACAGACAGTTGTCAGCCACCATGTGGGTGCTGGGAATTGAAGCCAGGTCCTCTGCAAGAGCAGCCGGTGCTCTTAACCACTGAGCCATCTCTCTGACCCCCACTCCAGAATTTTAAATTATCCCAGACTTCTCCTTTCTTTCAGATAACATTCCATCTATTATGATACAGCTTTGGAATTTGTATTTTCCTGCTCCATGCCTCCCTCCAGCCATACTATGTCCTTACCATTACCTTACCACTGTCAAACTCATTCTCCAAAATGAAAATGTAGTACTGCTGCTTTCTCCCTTACACTGTCTAATGGTTCTTNATCTTGCAGAGGACTCGGGTTGATCCCCAGCACCCACATGGCGCTGAATGTCTGAAACTCCAATTCCAGGAACTCCAGTTCAGGGAAATCGACACTCTTCTGACCTCTGAGGGTTTGCAGGACACGGGTGCAACAAACTTGCATGCATACCATACAGAAATAAATAAATTTAAAAAATTTTACAATAATAATTATGTGGAAAATAAAAGATATGACGGCAACTTATAGCAGAAGCAGTTGATTTGGCTTCAGATTCCCAGAGGGATTAGAGTCCAGAATGGCAAGGGCGGCATGGCAGCGGCATGTGGCTGGAGCAGAAAGCTAAGTGCTCAATCGTCCAAGCAGCACAGAACCGAGGAGCGCTCAAATCTGGCAAGGTTAAGGACTCCAATGCCTCCCGGTTACAATCTTCCTCCAGCAAATCCACGCCTCCTAAAATCTCCCAAAACACGGCCACAAACTGAGAACAAAACCTCCATATTGGACCTTTCGGACATTTCTCACTCAAACCATCACAAGGCAGGAGGATCTTTAGTTCGTGGTCATCTCTGGCTACATATGAATTGAATCCAGCTTGGAAATAACATGAGACCCTGTCTCTCTCTCCTCTATTTTGTTGCTGTTCTTGATGTTGATGATGATGATGTTGTTGTGTTTTTGTTAATCTATTAAACCTCCTTTTCAGAATCTATTACCTATGGGATCCCTAACATTCTATTGGAACCTCAGCTTATGTGGCTATTGAAACCATAAAGGGACAAGAAAGTTCTCCGGCCCAGCGTGGTGGTGACATCCTTTAATCCTAGCATCGGGAGCGCAGGCCAGGCTGATCTCTGTGAGCTTCAAGGCCAGACTGGTCACAGAGTGGTTTCAGGACAGCTGGGGCTACAGGAGACTCTGTTCAAAAGAACACAACAACAACAAGAGAGTGTCTTCTTCCATGGACGTAGTTAAGTTAAAGTACTTGCAGCCCTCTCCAAATGCTCCAGGGAAGTGGAGAGCGGGTTGTGGAACAGTCTAAGAAGGCACCGAGACTTAAGCATAAAATTCCAATGAGTAACATGATCTTATGATTAACAGCCTTGATCCTCCTACTCCAGTAGTCCACGCTCACGCTTTGAGCTGTGCAGGTGCACCCTGTATACAAGATCAGTCCAGATGATACCAATTGACTGAGGCCACGCAACCTGTGCTGGGAAGGTGGATAAATAAGGGACTTTCTAGATAAGGACTCCCTCTCCTTTCTAGTCTTAGGAGAGAAACTTGCTTGCCCGAGGAAGGAGAAGGCTTGAGAAGGGAGGCTTAGAGGGAAAGACCTGAAGCTTAGAGGGAGAAGCTTGGAGAAGGAGAAAACATGTGCCTGAATAAACCGTTCTGACAAGACCTGCCTGCCTGAATAAAACGCTTTGAGAAGAACGAGCGAGAGGTGCTTTGTTGCTGCGGCTTCATTCAAGTGTTTCCTACAAGTGTGCAAGTGTTTCATACAAGTGCTCCCTACGAGTGGTGGCCTGTACGGGGAGGCGGAGCGACGGCCACGCTCAGCCCAGAGCGGGGGGCGTGAGCGTAGAAACGTCGCGGCTTTGGGCTCTGAGTGTGCTGGGGCCGTGGGCCGGGCGAGGCGGCGATGAAGACAGCTGCGAGGGGCCTTGAGCGAGTGAAGAAAAACATCTCGCAGAAGAGTCTCAAGCTGGATAACAACCGCAGAGTAAAGTACCTGTACATTTGAGTGAGACTTAATTATGCAAACATTTGAGACTGAGAACGCAGAAACTTCAACAATGCTGAGAGAGCTGCAGAGACTTCAACAAAGCTGCAGAAACTTCAACAAAGCAGCCTACTTACTTCCACAGACTTTGAAAATTTCTAAAAGGGGCCCCGGTGCCGCGGGCTCGGCGTGAATCCAGAACCCACCGAGCTGGCCCACGCACCGATCGGACAGACCCAGAGCAAAAACCAGCCGTTAAACTTGGGGCTGAAAGAGGTTCGGGGCATGCAGGAGATGGCGTAGGCGGCCAGCAGCCTGAAGGCGAGGAGGTGGAGCAGCCCTGCCGAAGCGGCGGTTTGGGATTTCTCGTGGCAGAGGCTGAACTGGGGACTGGGGCACCGCCGTGCGTGGGAAAAGGAAAGTAAAGCCCGGAAAAGGGGGAACAGTTGAAGCCCGGAAAAGGGGGAACAGTTAAAGCCCGAAAAGGGGGAAACAGTAAAGCCCAAAAAAAGGGGGAAAGTAAAGCACGGAAAAGGGGAACAGTTAAAGCCCGGAAGAGGGGGAACAGTTAAAGCCCCGAAAAGGGGGAACAGTTAAAACCCGGAAAAGGGGGAATAGTTAAAGCCCGGTAAAGGGGAACAGTTAAAGCCCGAAAAGGGGGAAACAGTAGCCCGGAAAAGGGAAAAGGGGCCCGGAAAGAGTAAGGACCGATGGGCATAAGGAAGGTCCGAATGGGGAAATAGGAAGGCTCCGAAATAGGACAATAGGAAGGCTCCCGGAAAGGGGAAAGGAAGCTCCCCGAAAATGGACATAAGTAGTTCCGAATGGGGACAATAAGGACTCCAGAAGGGGACAATAAAGGAAGCTCGGCAGGGACCATCACGCGTCACCGCTGGCGGGGATTACTATGAATTAATTATATTTTTATTTATATAAAATTTTTTTTTATTATAAAATATAAAATATATTATTTAATATTTAATAATATTAATTTGTTATTAATTATATATTATATAATTTATTTTTTATATAATATTTTTTTACTTATGATTATTTATTCATTTTATTTTTATATTATTTTATTTATTATTATTTATTTATTTTTTTTTTTTTTTTTTTTTGGATTTATTTGTTTTATTTTACTTTTTTAAATATTTATTATATATAAATTTATTTCAATTTTTTATGCCATACATATTTCATTATTAACAAATTTTATTCATATTATTCTTACCATTTTATTGTACTTTCAATTTATAACATTTTACATTCAAATAATCTTTTTAAATTTTTTTTTCTTTTATCCCCTTTCAACATCTGCCTTTTCATTAATCCATTGCTTATATCAGAGCTCTCCTTTATAAATATATTTCTTAAATTTCATATTCTTTTAAAAATATTTATTAATTATATTTTTCTCTTAATAATATAATAATCCTTTTCAACATTTCTATTTCTATTATTCAATTAAAGAAAGCATTTAATTTATACTTTTTAGTATTTTTCCTATTTAGATATCACAACTTCTCTTCATATTTACCCATTTTCTTACCCCATAACCAACATTTTTTTTTCTTTATTAACCATCTTTTAACTCCATTTCCAGTTTTTTAATCTTTTAAACCCTCTTCTTACCAAACTTTCATTTTAACAACACTTTTTCACAAAACTTACATACATACCATTACATTCATACACATAAAAAATTTTTTTTTTAATTATTAAAAAAATAATCAGTTATACCTTTTTTATAATATATTACTTCTATAACAGTCATCTCTAATTTACAGTTAGATAATTACTTCATTACCATCATTTATTTCTTTTTCTTTTTTTTTTTTTTATTTCCTTGTTCTATTAAAATTATGTAATAATTTCTCTCATATTAAGAAACTTTTTTTTTTAATTTAATTTTTCATTATTAGAACATCAGTAAATGGTGCTGGAAAAAACTGGATCACCACTTTTATTTTATTTTTTTATTTCTTAATCATTTCTTTTTAGTCTATTCTTCCTTTAATTTTTAGTGATGGCCAACATTCTCTTCTGTTTATTTCCTGCAAAATTCAAAGCTGTATCTTTTCATTTCTCCCAGACATTAAGTTGTTGTACATTTTTTGTCCTGTTGGAACATAACAAATCTTTTCCCATATTTGTGTGTTTTTAGTGATTTAATTTAAAAAATTTTTGGCAAAATGGTTTAATATATAACTGTATCCCCCCCTTTTTATTTTAGGCTTTTTATTTTTTGACCATGAGTCTCAAAAAGGCCAGTTGTAGTACAACATACCTATAGGCAGGAATCAAAGTGTAAATTCAGTAAAATTTACCCAACGTTTTGGGTGACTGTATGTTTTTAATTTGGGAAGCAAACCTAATTCCTTAGGCTAAACTATCCTACAGGTAAAAGAGAATGTTTACAAGATGATACTGTAAGCACAAAAATTAAAAGAGAACCATTTGTATATATTAATCCCAAAGTTATTGTTATAACAGATTTTAGTAAAACAAGTGTGGACAATTTATATTTACACTTAACTTAGATGCATTACCATTTTTTTTTTTTTTTTTTTTTTTTTTTTTTTTTAATATAGACATTTTACTTTCACTAAGTCCTAAAACCATGTAATTTTTAGATAGAGTTTGGGCAAAAATTGGATACTTGTTAAACTCACATCAATTAAATATACATCAATCAAATATAGACCTGTGTCCCTCTCCCAAACCTCCCTCCCCTCCAGATTCACCATTTCAGTCGTTTTTGATCAGTCTTTCTGTTGTTTTTCTTTCCATATGCATTACTCCCCACAAGAAATATTACAACTGGGTTATTGAAACACTAGCATCCACAGATGAAGGGAACCATTCGTCATTTGTTGTTTTTCTGAGACCGTGTTTCTTCACTTAATATATCTTTCTATCTCTATCCATTTACCTGATAAGTTCATGAATGTGTCTCTTTACTGCTGCATAGAACTCCATTGTGTAGATGTACCACATTTTTCTCTAATCCACTCGTCCAGTTTTTGAGGGGCATTTGGTTTGGTTCCAGCTTTTTGCTATTGTGAAAGAGCTGCAATAAATATAGCTGTGCATGTATTTCTGCAGTAAGATGAGTCCTTGTGGGTATATATCCAGGGAGTGGTATGACTGGGGTCAAATGGCAAAAAGTTTTCATTTTTGAGTCTTCCAAGGGTTTTTCTCCACACTGCTTTCATAGTGGCTGTACAAGTTCCACATTCCCACACGCAATGGATGAGTGTTCCCCTTTATCCCACGACTCTCCAGCACTTGGTATCATTGTTTTCTTGATCCTAGCCAGTCTTATTGGAGTGAGATGAATCTTAAAGTGGTTTTTAATGTTGCATTTACCTAATTATCTAGTGACTTTGACGCAGTTTTTTAAGATGTTTCCAGCCATCTCTATTCCTCCCTCTGTGAGTCTCCTATTCAGTTCTTCTGCTCCATCTTTTGAGTGATTCATTTGTCTCTTCTTTCTTTTTGAGTAGTTTGTATACTCTGGAAATCATGAATTTGTAGTATTAATGCTGGCAGTGAAGTTTCCCCTCCCACTCTGTGGTTTTTCTCTTCACTTCCTTTTATTGTTCCTTTTGATGTACAGAAGCTTTTGAGTTTAATGAGCGTCCCATTTGTCAATTGTCGATCTTATTTCTTGTGCAGGCTGCTTGTCTGATTTACGAAGTCTTTTCGTAGGCCTATGTCTTGTAGTCTGTTGCCAAGTTTTTCTTATATTGCCTCAAAGAGTTTTTGAGTTTCACATGAGGTCTTTGAAATCCATCTAGAATTGACTTTTGTAGAGGGCGATGGAAGGTAGGGGTTTAATTTTCTTCTTCTAACAAAGTGGTGATCCAGTTTTGCCAACACCAACTTGCTGAAGATGTCCTTTCCTTATTTGTGTCTTCTTGGCCCCCCTGTCAAAAATGAGGTGGCTGAAATTGTATGTGCTCAAAGTTTGGATCTTCAGTTTTGTTTCCATTGGTCTACAGGTCTGTTTTGTTGCCAGTAACCCAGCTGTTTTATGACTATAGTCCTGTAGTATAGTTGAAGTCTGCTATAAGAAATCCCCACTGTATTGCTCCTTTTCCTCAGGGTTGCTTTGGTTATTCAGGATCTTTTCTTTCTCCGAGGAAAATTAAAGGATTTTTTCCAGCCTGTGAGAAACTCTTGGGGATATGTGCTGGATAGCTTTTAAAGTGTCAACTTTGACACACCTGGGTTGAGGGAGCCTCAATTGGAGAATTGGCTTCATTGGATTGGGCTGTGGCCACATCTGTGGAGTATTGTCTTGATGTCGAGCAGTGTGTTGCAGGGCCCAGCCCACAATGAAGTAGTGCAACCCTGGGCAGGTTGTTGTGTACTGTATAAGAAGGTGGGCTGGGCAGGAGCCAGGAGAGTAAGCCAGTGAACAGCATTCCTCGCATGGCCTGTGCTTTCGCTCCTGCCCTCCAGGTTCCTGCCCTGAGTTCCTGTCTTGGCTACCTGAGTGATGAACTGTGACCCCAGGAGATGTAAGCTGAATAAACCTTTCTTCCCCATAGGTTGGTGTTGATAAGAGTGTTTTGTCACAGCAATGGAAGAACAAACTAGAACAGAAATTGGTACCGGAAGTGGGGTATTGCTGTGACAGACTCTGACCTTTGTGTTTTTGGGGAAGGATTGTGGAGGTGTTTGGAACTTTGGGGCTGGGAAGATCACTGGATGCCATAAAGAGTTTCTTGCTGTGGAGCTTGGAGCAGTTTTGTGAAGATTTGTAGAAGTTGGGGGCCTGGCTTGTGAAAAGTTTCTAGTTTTCAAAGGGGAGCAGAGATCATAGGACTGTGTAATCTGTGGGTTCTGTCAGCTGGGGCCTGAAGAATCAGCTGTAAATGTAACAAGAGACCAGAACTGAAGTGAAATTTTTGTTGTACTGGGGACAATTGATGCTGGTTTTAGCTGGGGCTGAAAATCAGCCGTGAGTAACAAGAGACCAGCATCACTGGGGTGAAATCTTCTGGGAATAATTTCTTCCAGGGTCAGCACAACAGAAGCTGTGGTCCAGTAGGGGCCTGAGCCTCCATCTCAAGCCAGAAACAGGACTTGGTATAACATGTAAGAGCCCTATATTGTTCCGGTGTTGAAATTTGAGGGGGTCACAGAGGCAGCCGAGGCTTGGCACTAGTGATAGGTCAGGAAAGACCACTGGAAGAAGTGCACCTCGGTTGCAATGAAGACCTCAAACATTGCAGGTGTAATGGAGGGAAGCTGAGGCTTGGCACCAGGAGAGGGCAGAAGCAAGACCATTGGTGAAGGTGCTTGCCTCAAGTTCAGTGGCGACCCCAGCTTTTTTTGGAGATGCCAGGACATGGGACAAACCAAGAGCAGTGGCAGGTGCGGAATGGAGTCAGCTGGGCTTTCGAGATGAGCTGTGTGTGCATGGATGGCAGAGTGAGGGAAGGGGAGCTTCCAAAACCCTTTGGGAATCCAGAAAAGATCGTGAGTGAGTCCAGGTGTCCAGCCTTGAGGCTACTTTGCTGGACTTTAGTTTTGTTTGAGTGTGCCTGATTCTTACCTTTGAAATAAGACAGTACTTGTTTTGGATTTAACAGCAGCCCACAGTTAAGAGACTTTTAAAACAGACATGTTGAACTTTTAAGTGTTTGGACATTTTAAAGGACTTGGGGGCTTTTAAGGTTGTACTGTCTGAGGTTGTGATTAATAGTTAACATCATATTTTGGGGATAAGAAACTGGAAGGTGGTGGTTTAATAGTGATGTGTTTGTGTGTCAAGTTGACCAAGGGGTCAATTGTGCTGGAATAGCTTTAGTGTCAATTTGACACACCTGGGTTTGAGGGAGCCTCCAATGGGGGAATTGGCTCCATTGGAATTGGTCTGTGGCCCATGTGTGGAGTATTGTATTGATGGTCAAGCAGTGTGGCAGGGCCCAGCCCACAATGAGTAGTGCCACCCTGGGCAGGTTGTTGTGTACTGTATAAGAAGGTGGGCTGGGCAGGAGCCAGAGAGTAAGCCAGTGACAGCATTCCTCCATGGCCTGTGCTTCAAAGCTTCCCTGCCCTCCAGGTTCCTGCCCGAGTTTCTACCTTGGGCTCCTGAGTGATGAATTGTGACCTCCATAAGGAGATGTAAGCTGAATAAACCTTCCTCCCCAAAGTTGTGTTGGTCAGAGTGTTTTGTCACAGCGAATGGAGAGACACAAACTAGTACAGGGATTTTATTGGGATTGCATTAAATCTGTATAAAGAGTTTGAGTAGAATGGACATTTTTACTAATATTTATTTTCCCCATCCATGAACATGGGAGGGTTTTGTCCCTTCTGATGTCTTCTTCAAATTTCCTTCTTCAGTGGGTTTAAAATTTTTTTTTTTTTTTTTTTTTTTTTTTTTTTTTTGGTTAGGTTTGTTCCTATGTATTTTAATTGTTTTTGAGGCTATTTTGAGTGGGAAGGTCTTGTATTTCTTCTCCAGTTACTTGAAATTTGTATAAAAGAAAGGCTACTTGATTTTTAGATTTATTTTGTACCTGCCACTTTACTGAAGCTTCTTATCATTTTCTAGGAGTTTTCTGGTGGAGTTCTTAGCATCCCTTAAAGTAAAACATCATATCATCAGCAAAAAGGGATAGCTTGACTTCTCTTTTCCCAATTAGAACTCCCTTTAATTTCCTTTTTTGTCCATTTTTTTTTTTTTTTTTTATTATTACCCTAGCAAGGTTTTTCAAGCCACTATATTGAAGCGGAGTGGTGACTGGGGAAGCCTTGCCGAGTTTCGCTACCCTTTAAAGGGAATGTTTTCTGTCATTTCCCCATTTAGGAGAATTTGGTCCTCATAATCAGAGGCTGTTAGTATTGTAAGAGGATGGTAGAAGGGACTGGGTGGGGGAGGAGTGGGGGGATAGAGAAGACCAGGTCAGGAAAGAGGTTGTGAGTCAAGCTTAAGGATTATGGATCTTACCTGAAGTAGAGCTTCCCAGGCCCTGATTTCTTTTAGTGTGATGCAATTCCTAGACCAGTCATCTTGGATCCAACCGACCCAACCAATAACCTGGGCCAAGACAAATATCTCTGGCAGCTGCTGGCAAAGGAAGCTCAGAAACAGCTATCCTCTCTGTCATCTGTGCTGGGCTGGGATGTTCTGGTAAGAGAGTTTACACACCACATGCTACACGTGCCATTCTCTGAACATGGACATTCAAATCAAAATCACAGTGTCTTGGTTTCCCGTGATTACTATAACATGGTCCCATACTCGATGTGGCTTAAAACAATAGAAATTTATTCTCCCACCAATCAGGATGCTAGAAGTTCAAATACAAGGTGCAGGGAAGGAGCATGCTGTCCAGGGACATCCCTGATCCCAGACTTGGCTTGTGACATCAGCACCCAACCTGCCTGCCTCCATGTCACATGTCCAAACCTGGGGCACCGGGAGGAAGTCTGTGAATGTGGATCCTGGCTCCACACCACCTTTCCTTGGTGGGAGTCTGCATGGGGGGGCCCACCTCTCTTTATAAGAATAGCAGTCATGGGCTGGAGAGATGGCCTAGCGGTTGAGAGCGCCGACTGCTCTTGCAGAGGACCCGGGTTCGATCCCCAGCACCCACATGGTGGCCGAGAACCGTCTGAAACTTCAATTCCAGGAGAACTCCAGTTCCAGGGGAATCTGAGACCCTCTTCTGACCTCTGCGGCATTGCACGACACGGGTACACAAACTTGTATGCAGGCAGTACATTCATACACATACAGAAATAAATAAAATTAATTAAAAAAATTTTTTTTAATAATAAAAAAAAAGAACAGCAGTCGTGGTGGGTTAGGACCTAGTACCCCTCTTATCTTGATGTCATTTCTAAAGGCCCCGTTTCCTGTGAGGTTCTGGTCATAGCTGTGCAGACCCAAACTCCAATATATCTTAGGGGGATACAACCAACTCTGAGTACCGCTGAGATAGCTGTGATGGAGAGAGGGGAACAAAGAGAAAGGGGGCTCCCCACAGAAAAGAGATAAATTAACATCCACAAAAGCGATATCAGGGGGCTGCAGAGATAGTTCTGCAGTTAAGAGCACTGACTATTCTTCCAGAGGGCCTAGGTTCAGTTTCCAGCACCCACATGGTGGATAACATCCATTGTCATTCCAGTTCCAGGGGACCTGACACCCTCTTCTGACCTCCACAGGTACTGCATGACACCGGTGCAGGCAAAACACTCATACACATAAAAAATAATTAAAATGGATTGCAGTACATTGAGCTCCATAGAGACAGCGCCGGGGCAAGTGAGAGCCGAACGGGCACTGGGCGACTCTGTGCCTCACTGAGGAAAAACAACTAAACATGGGCAAAGGCGATCCTAAGAAGCCGAGAGGCAAAATGTCATCATATGCATTCTTTGTGCAAACTTGCTGGGAAGAGCACAAGAAGAAGCACCCTGATGCTTCGGTCAACTTCTCAGAGTTTTCTAAGAAGTGCTCAGAGAGGTGGAAGACCATGTCTGCTAAAGAAAAAGTAAAGTTTGAAGAAATGGCAAAGGCGGACAAGGCCCGTTATGAAAGAGAAATGAAAACCTATATCCCTCCCAAAGGGGAAACAAAAAAGAAGTTCAAAGATCCCAATGCACCCAAGAGGCCTCCTTAGGCTTTCTTCTTGTTCTGCTCTGAGTATCGACCCAAAATCAAAGGAGAGCATCCTGGCTTATCTATTGGTGATGTTGCAAAGAAACTGGGAGAGATGTAGAGCAACGGTGCTGCAGATGACAAGCAGCCTTACGAAAAGAAGGCTGCTAAGCTGAAGGAGAAATATGAAAAGGATATTGCTGCTTACAGAGCTAAAGGAAAACCCGATGCTGCAAAAAAGGGAGTTGTGAAGGCTGAAAAGAGCAAGAAAAAGAAGGAAGAGGAGGAAGATGAAGAAGATGAAGAGGATGAGGAAGAGGAGGAAGATGAAGAAGATGAAGATGAAGAAGATGATGATGAATAAGTTTATTCTAGCGCAGTTTTTTTTCTTGTCTATAAAGCATTTAACCCCCCTGTACACAACTCACTCCTTTTAAAGAAAAAAATTGAAATGTAAGGCTGTGTAAGATTTGTTTTTAAACTGTACGGTGTCTTTTTTCTGTATAGTTAACACACTACCAAATGTGTCTTTAGATAGCCCTGTCCTGGTGGTATCTTCAATAACCACTACCTTGCCTGGTACAGTATGGGGGTTGTAAATTGGCATGGAAATTTAAAGCAGGTTCTT
Organism: Rhizomys pruinosus; assembly: GCA_009823505.1. Classification (NCBI taxonomy): domain Eukaryota; kingdom Metazoa; phylum Chordata; class Mammalia; order Rodentia; family Spalacidae; genus Rhizomys; species Rhizomys pruinosus. Next base: position 3,100,929 of record VZQC01004543.1, read on the forward strand.
GTTGGTGCACAGCACAAATTAGTTATATATGGGGACGGTAGTTTTTTTCATCTTCAGTTGTCTCTGATGCAGCTTATACGAAAATAATTGTTCTGTTAACTGAATACCACTCTGTAATTGCAAAAAAAGAAATTGCAGCTGTTTTGTTGACATTCTGAATGCTTCTAAGTAAATACAATTTTTTTATTAAAAAAATAATAATAATTAAAATGATAATAAAATATTTGGGAGATGATCGAGACAAGGAGTCCAGCCTTCTAGAACAGGTGGAGGTGACACACAAGCAGACCTGGGCCCAGGCAGTGGTGTGCAGGCAACAGTGAAGATGAGCCAGGATGCTAAGCGAGCAAAAATCAAAATCTCCAAGAGGCCATGCATGACTTACTAAACCTGGGGCACCGGAAGTCTGTGAATGTGGACACTGCCCCAGTTGGATCCTGAGGACTCCACTCCAGGGTCGCCAACCTCATCCTCTACCACACCAAGGTCTTAGCTTTCCTCACTTTGTGAGACAGGAAAACACATCTGTTTTCAACATTTTCTTCTGAGAATCTTCTAAACCCCTACAGATAGATGCAAAAGGGTTCGACAAGGCCAAGTGCTCTTCACGATGCAGAGCCGCGCTTCACCGCTCTGGCTGGGCGCGGCTGCACTGCCCATGCTCATCACTACCATGGTAACTGCACCTGCTCTCATGTGAGTCACTGGAGAGTCCACACTGGGCCACCAGATGTTCTTTTAGGCCTAAATGAACATTTCCAAGAGCAAAGGCATTCTCTTCCACATCCGCCAGGCCATGACAAAGGAAGATTCAGGTTCATGGAGTATTGTTATCCAAATATAAAATATAACACACACACACACACACACACACACAC
>VZQC01004543.1:3109777-3134916 GCA_009823505.1 Rhizomys pruinosus
TGTTTTTTTTTTTTCGAGACATGGTCTCCCGGTAGACCCAGCTGCCCTGGAACTCACTCTGTAGACCAGGCTGGCCTTGAACTCAAAAAGATCCGCCTGCCTCTGCCTCCTGAGTGCTAGGATTAAAGGAATGTGCCACCACGCCCAGCAGCATACATCATTTCTCAATCGAATCTAGAGTCACTTCCCTTTCCATGCCCCCCACCCCACCGGAGTCCCTGCAGTCTGCCATGCATGTCCTGTATCTTTTTCTGTGTCTTTCCAGAGGTTTTTTTAAGTTCTTTTGTTGTTGTTCTCTCCAACTTGTATTACTACAGTATATATACATATATTTATGTAGTTATATATAATAAATATACATACATACATACATACATACATACACATATCACTTGAATTGTAGGATTTTTTTTTTCCTAAAAGATGTCATGTTTTGCCGGGCGTGGTGGTGCACGCCTTTAATCCTAGCGCTTGGGAGGCAGAGGCAGGCAGATCTTTGTGTGTTCAAGGCCAGCCTGGTCTACAGAGTGAGTTCCAGGACAGCTGGGGCTACAGGGAGACCCTGACTCAAAAATCCAAAAAGGTGTCATGTTTTCCTTAAGGAAGTGCTCAAAAGTTCCTCCTTGGCAGTCCCAAACAACTATCAATCCTGCACTTTTGCTCCACATGGGGGTCTTTCCCTCCCATGGTCCCCCAAATGAAGTCCGGTAAGCACATGTCATGTCCTGTCTCAATCCCTCTGTACTGCCTCCATGATATAGCCCAGGTAGTCCAACAATGGCAGTCTGTAATCTGATGAGGACATCCCCTTAGCTGTTTAGTCCACAAGCTGGGTATCTCAGTAGTCCCCATCTAGCATTGAAGGTTTGGAGGATTCTTGGAGAGACATGAGTCCTCAGTCCATATTGGAAGGTTACAAAGCTGTGTCTCACGTCTTTGAGGAGTGCCAAAATCGGTGGCAGCCACAGAGTTGATGCACTTGTCAGTAAGAATTGAAGACAGGCCAAACAGTAGTACTCTCTCTTTTTTCTTTTTGTCTCTTTACTAAGATCTCAAGTTCTATGTCTGCAGTACAGTTTCTCTAGTCTTACTGATTATTTATATCTGGTTGTGCTTTCCTTTTGGATGCTTAAGGCCACACAGCTAGCCCAGATTAACCAAGGTTTTTGTTTTCTCAATGTCAGTTGAGGATCTGGCCCTCAGGGGTTTTTGGGGTTTTTTTTTTGGGGGGGGGAGCCCCTTGCTCCTTTCAGCTTATCATTTACTAGTTCCATCCACTCGAGGACGAAATCAGGTCTTAAATTCTAATAGAGAGTTGAAAAAGGCAAAAACCAAATTATTTTTTATATTATCGGGCCTTAATTATTTCATTATGATTAGAAAACACAGGTACCTTTAGATGATGTATTCAAAACAGTGAAAAACTGAATTTCAACAAAAAAAATAAAGTTCAGTGAAACAAAATCAAGAGGAGGGTTGGGGAGATGGCTGAGGTGACAAGGATGGGAGTCTCCCAAGCACTTCTGCCTGAGTTTGATCCCTAGATCCAGGTAAAAAGTCCCACTTCCTAACTACACTAATTTCCGTTTGTTTGTTTGTTTGTTTGTTTGTTTGTAGACAGGGTCTCACTGAAGAGCCCTCGATTCTCCAGCTCCTAAATGCTGGGATTAAAGGCAAGCACCACTGTGCCTGACTTGTTGGTTCAGTTTTGATGTTTGTATTTGCAGTTGAAGAAATTATTCCCCAAACTTAATGGCTTAATATAAGTGTGGTGGTTTGAATAAGTGTCCCCCATAGACTTTAAGTACTCAGACATTTTGTCTCCAGTTGGTGGCACTGTTCTTGGAGGTCTTAGAAGGTGTGGCTGTGCTAGAGGAAGTACGACATTGGGGGCAGGATTAGTGAGTTTAACAAGTCTTGCGGTCTCCAGTCAGTCTTTCTCTCTCTCTCTCTCTCTCTCTCTCTCTCTCTCTCTCTCTCTCTCTCTCTCAATCTCTCTACTTCCTGTGCTCATTGAGAGATGTGACCCTCGTCCTGCTGCTCCAGCCCCAGCCACCATGCTTCCCGCCACAATGGACTCTGATTCCCTGGAACCGTCAATCGTAAGCTGAAATAAACTTTTCCTTTTATAAGTTCCCTTGCTCATGGTGGTGTTATCACAGCAACAGAAAAGTGACTAATACAATAAGAAATGTTCTTCTACAAGATAGTCTGTAGGTAATGATGAGTGTGGGATTTCTGGGTTGAGTTTTCTCACCCCAGGTTTCATTCAAAATTTCATCCAAAGAGCTGGCCAGGGCTGGAGTCACTTCAGATGATATGGGAGATGTGGCAGTACTAAGATAGACAAAAAGACTCAAGTTGTTGATCCGATTGTAGAATCCTTACCTGACAAGCGAGGCCCTGAAATTAATCCACAAAACTTCTCTCCCTCACTCTCCTTCTCTCTGTCTCTCTCTCTGTCTTTCACTCTCTCTGCCTCCATCTCTCTCACATACAGAGACAGACAGGCAGAGAGACAGAAAGACAGAGAGACAGAGGAAAAAAATGAATGGCAGAGGTGACATATTTGCTTCCAAATATCTGGGATTTTATGTTTCCACTGAAGTTCTTGTAGGTCCAGATTAGTCTCTCTTCAGCTAGTTCTATTGTGTTCATTATTCTTTCTGTTTGTGGTGGTGCCCACTGGTAAGATATGCTGAAGAGGCAGAGACCTACCTACTGTCAGTTCAAGGCCATCCTGGGCTACATGCTTCCCCGCCCCCCTACAAATCTGTAAATACACACCAACTCAGACATGCTCTCCAATTGGATTTTTTTGTTTCTTTTTTTTTTTTTTTTCTTGGTGTTTGTTTCCTTTCAGGGCCAACTCATCAAAACAGTTCTTCAAGGACGGGACACATGAACTTGCCCAATACATATGTCATGGTTGGCAAAACCTGCTGGGCTCCTCATAGAATGGCGGTCTTCATTTAAAAATGTAAGAGTACCAGGTGTGGTAGTGCATGCCTTTAATTCTAGCACTTGGGAGGCAGAGGCAGGTGGATCTCTGTGAGTTCAAGGCCAGCCTGGTCTACAGAGTGAGCTCCAGGCCAGCTGGGACTAAAGGGAGACCCTGTCTCAAAAATACCAAAAAAAAAAAATAATAATAAAATAATAATAATAAATAAAAATAAAAATTTAAGAGCAGCAATCTTAACTTCTGAGCCATCTCTCCAGCCCTAGTTTTCTACTTTTTAAAGAGAAATGCCTTCTATTCAAAAGTCTCATTTCTTTAAAGGAAGACCTTGTGTGATGGTTAATCCTGGGTGTCAACTTGACTGGACTAAAGAACAAATTAGAGAAAAAGGATCTTTGGATTGGGCTACCTCAACCGGATGGCCCATCCCAAATGTGGGCATTACCTTCTGCTGGCAGGCAGTATTAAAGGCCATGGCAGAGAGAGCTGGTCCCTTTTTTTCCTGCAGCTTGCCTCTCTCTCCCTGGTGAGTTTGTCTTGCTGCTGTGATCAACCTTTCAGATCCCAGCGTGTACTGAGACCAGCAGATCTCCTGGAATCCATCGGGCTTTCAGCACCAGACTGGGACTACTGAGACATCCAGCCTTGAAGAGTGAGCAGATCCCTGGATTCTCAGCCTCTCCAGTGTGACTTGGCTACTGTTGGACTACTTGAGCTCTGTCACATGAGTAAATCAATAAATTGTATATAGCTATATATTCATCCTGTTGCTTCTGTTTCTTTAGAGAACCCTGACTAATACACCCTGTATCAAAAACACACACACACAAAAAGTCTCATTTCTACCTTGCCACAAGCTCCCAGAGAAAGGAAACCCTAAATCCGAACTGTCTGCTGATGGGCGAGGCTTTGCTGGCCTGCAGCAACCTGGTCCAACCAGGATGTCAGGTGTGAAAAGTTCCATAAAAATTCTCCATCTTGGACTGAACTTCATGCATGGTTGAACAACTGATTAGCCCTTCAGTGACTGTGGAGAGTTTGGAATGTTACAGATCCAGAGCCCATTTACCATTTACCACGGGGCATTTTTAAGGTCTAAATAGCCACTCCTTGCCCACCTCTTTTTCTGACTTTATATCTTGTAACTAACAGATAAACAACAACAACAAAAAAAAACCTTTAGTAATGTATTAACAAAGCCCTAGCTCCCACCAACCAAAAGGCTATTAGTGCCATCAGATAGCATCGATGTATTTGGAAAGTGTCTTTCTCTGTTCTGTTACTATAAAAACTTCATGAATCTTTTTCCACATGGAAACATGGAATTTAGGATAACCCAAATCTATGTTCTTGGATCATGGTCACTCATACTTAGCTCCAGAATAAACGATTTTTTTATCCCTTTTGAGATGACAGTTGTGCTTTCGCATGGACACAAGGATGGGGTAAAGGTCAGGGAATCAGGGTGTGGGGGCTGGGAAGGCCTGGAACCCCCAGGGAATGGCTATTTATGAAACAAAGTTTCACTCAAATATTGAAGAATTCAGGGATTGAGGGATGGCTTAGAAGTTAAGAGCACTGGCTGCTCTTGCAAAGGATCCTAGCTTTATTTCCTAGCACCCCAATTGTCTCTGAAATACAGTTCCAGGGGATCCGACACCCTCTTCTGGACTCCATGGGCATTGCACTCCTGAGTACACTCACATACACACAGGCACAACACTCATACATATAAAATAAAAATAAATAAAAATTTTAAAATGTTGAAGAATTCTTAATAAATTTTAATGAAACACAACTATATGTTACATGTGTTAAATAATGACCAAGCATCTTTCCTACTTTCTTTTTTTCCTACTTTCAAAATGTGACCAAAATAGAAAAAAGTGCATAAGGATCCTATACTCTTTGTTAGTAATAAGTTCAGGGTCACAAAGAAACAGAGCACCACAACTCCAATTAGGAATTCTCCACAAGGCAAAACTTTACTTCTGATCAGAAGGGTGTAGTACTCACAACAGAAAGATGGAGAAGCAAGAGCAGAGAATACAGGATACGACAAGCTTTCATCCTAACGCCACAGTAATTCTGTCTTTCCCCATTGGCTGAGGTACGACTTCACAATCTTTCTAGGTTGACTAATAATTTGCACGAAAGTAGAAAGGGGAATTGAGGTGTGTGACCCTTCCCCCACTCCCAGGCTATCAATTCCTGGAATGCACCAGGACTCTTTTCCTTCTTTCATAACCAAAATTTTATAAGGTGGGTGTTAGGGCGATCAGAAGATTAGCATCCCTTGTCATAATTAGTTGTCGGGTGCGGAGAGGGTGATTAGAACATTAGAATTCCTTGTAAAATGTTTTCTATTGTTTGAAAGAAAAGACTAACTTTTGACGTGTACTTCGGGGCTTAGCAGTCAAGGGATCCAGGTTCAGTTTCCAGCACCCACTAGCTGTGTCCTCTTTCCTATCAAGTTCTTTTTCCCAACTTGACCCCAGACTCTCAAAGTCACTACTTGGATGTCTGTGTCAGCATTCAAGGGCTAGTGTGCCCCGCCTTCCCAGTCAGGTTCCGGATTCGCACCCAAAACAGACTCCATACCAATGTGGCGCTCTCCGTGGAGCCAGAGGATACCAAAGTTCACTTGAACTTTCCTAAGTGGAGTGGTTTGAAAACTGTCAGCGAGCACTGAGGAAGACCAGTGTGGGCGCAGAGTGTGTGTGTGTGTGTGTGTGTGTGTGTGTGTGTGTGTGTGTGTGTGTGTGGTCGCGAGGTGGAGAAGGCAAATGGAGAGCAGAGAGGCAGGAGAGCAGTGCACGGGGCTGGGAGTGATGGACAGCAGGAGATGAGCCGAAGCTAAGGCAGGCGTAGTCTCAGGCAGGAGTGGTGGACGCTGTGCTGGGTGGTTTCGGTGTGTGTGTGCTGGGTGGTTTCTGGGTGTGTGTGTGTGTGTGTGTGTGTGTGTGTGTGTGTGTGTGTGTGTGTGTGTGTGTGTGTGAGGTAGTGGGTGAAGGGTGGGGCTAGCTGCGGCTGGCGACCCAGGTTCCTTGGGGGCACTGGGCGGTGCAGAGCAAGCGGTGTGTTTGGGCGGAGCGAAGTGTAGAGGTTTCCTGATCTGGCTCCCTCTCTCAGACCAGAGGTGTAAGTTTCCAGTAGTTGCGTCATCCCTTACATGCTTCAAGTAGTCTAGGAGCAAGCAAAGCTCCCGCTGGTAGTGGTGGTGTCTACCGGTAGGATTTGCTGAAGGAGGCAGAGGCAGGTGGATCTGGAGTTTGAAGCCAGCCTGGGCTACACAGTTTTTTCGACCCTCAAACACAAACCTTAAGCAGGTCTCACTATTCGGTTTTTAGTTTTTCTATTTTCGTTTGTTTCCGAATTGTGTTTTACACTCAGCTCAGGAAAACAGTTCTTCTAGGAGCGTACGAGTAAACTTTCCCAATACATAAGTCACTTTACGAATGGCTCTCTGAGTTTTTGATAGAAAGACTGTCTTCCCTTTTTTTTTTTTTTTTTGGTCTTTTCGAGACAGGGTCTCCCTGTAGCCCCAGCTGGCCCGAACTCACTCTGTAGGCTAGGCTGGCCTTGAACTCACAAAGATCTGCTTGCCTCTGCCTACTGATTTTAATTAATTTAACTTATCATTCAGATTAAATCAAGAGCCATTTCCAGGGGTCACCCACTGACAAAGAGCCCCACTTCCATGTCCTGTGGCGGTAATAATGGTCTTTGTCCTCTTTACATCCACTGTATCTTTTAGAGCTGTGCAGAGCTCACAGGAAATATCCAAGAAATAAAATTTCCCCTAGATCCTCTGCCCCGAATCCTATACACACTTAATGGGTTTTTCCTTTTGCGCTTGTCTATTCGCTGCATATAAAGACCTGGTTTCAACCTTGTTATATAATCAGACTCCTCCTCTTCCTCCCTCTGGTTCTTCTTCTTCCTTTCCTCCTCCCTTTAATATACCTTTTGTCCTGCTCCTATTTTTTAGATGATTTTTTTTTAATTTATTTATTATTTTTTATGCGTATGAGTGTACTTTCTGCATGTAGGTTGGTGCACCCGTGATGTTTTTTACACTTGGAATTTGTTGTACATTTATACAATGTATACTGACCATATCCATCTACCACTATCTCTCTCTCAACTCTCCCTACTCCCCTTTATCCTCCCAACTCTAACTTCATGTCCTCCTTTAAAAAAATGTTATTAACACCCACCCCAGTCCAATTATGCTGTTCCTATTCCCATAGCTGTGTGACCATCCACTGTGGCATCATCAACTCACCAGCAGTCACATCTTCAAAGAAGAGTGACTCTCCTCCCTCAGCAGGGAATAGTTCCACTGATAGTGGTGGGGCCATTAAGGCCCCTCTCCCATCCATGCTGGAATTAAGACTGGCTTGATCTTGTGCAGGTCTTATGTAAGTAACCACAGCTGCTGTGAGTTGATGTGTGTAACAGTCATTACATATCCAGAAGTCAGCATTTCCCTGTGCTCTTCCCCATACACAGGTTCTTACATTCTTTCTCCCCTCTCTTCCTCTAAGTTCGCTTAGCCTTGGATAGGGGAAATTGATAGAGATGACCCATGGAGGACTGGAGAGACAGCTTAGTACTTAAGAGCACTGACTGCTCTTGCAGAAGACTGGAGTTCAATTCCCAGCATCCATGTGGCAGCTAACAACTGTCCTTAACTCCAGTTCTAGCAGAATCTGGCATCCTCTGGTGACCTCCATGAGATTGCATGACTCAGGTGCACTCACATACATGCAAGCAATGCACTCATACATATAAGATAAAAATAATAAAATATTTTTTTAAAAAAGATGATCCATGGACAGCTGAACACTCTGTAACTTACACTTGGCACTTTGACCAGGTGTGAGTCTCTGCTTTAATCGCTGTCTACTGCAAAGAGAATTTTTCTCTGGCCAGAGTTGAGAGCTGCACAAATGTATATGTGTAAACAAAAATATTTGGAAAACAGTTTGACAGCATGACCATTTAGCAAAACAACAACAGAAGGTTCCCCATTAGTGCTTATGATCTCCCCACTCATGGGCTTTTGATGAAAATTTATAGCCTCCAAACAGTCCATTGGCCAACCACAAATACTTTGGACCATTGACCAGGCACAACCATTAAATTAGGTGTAACCTTTAAGACAAGTTTTGGTTGGGGCCTGTAGCAATGTATGAGGAGAAGCCAAGTTCCCATAGGATTTTGGTCACAAATATAAAAGGGGCTGAGACCTGCGATACTCCTATTGAAAAGCAGTTAGCAGTGGTATAAACAGTCTTACAGGCTGGTGAGTCTGTCCTTGGGAGAGGCAAAGTCTTAAAAAGCACTGCACACACCATTGCCAGATGGGTAAACTCTTGGTTATCCACTTCACAGTCAGGGCTGGACCAAACCCTGACTTTGGCTAAGGGAGGAGCCTACCTAGACTTGAGGGAGGGACCTTAATTATTAATCCCCTAGCAGCTGAATTACAGGAGATCCTGGACCAGTAGAATTTATAACAAGGCCAGACATGAATCTCCAAGAGATAGATGCTCTTCTATAGAGACAGAACTACTGTATCTCCTGACACTGATGGTCCTGGTAGTGGGCCTTAGGCAACATGAGAAGCAGCAGTAGTCTTGCTGTCCACCAACATTACCTGGACAGAGACAGCAATGTGTCATTGTAGCTGGTGGGTTAAATTAACGGCTGTATAGCTGGTAGTCGTGAATGAGCCCCTGCCCCTTCAGGTGTGTTCATTCTTTATCTTTGGGCTTTGTTAAAGCTACGAAAATTTATAACATCCTTTAACATCTGGCCCCATCTAGGTTTAGGGCAGGCACAGATGTGGAAAATCTGAACCAACCTCTGTCTAGGAAATCTATAGTGGGGGAAGGGAACTCCCAGTATTTGGCAGGCTCTCGAAAGCAGGTGTGGACAGTGGATGGAGGGCTTTGTGCTCTGCCGATGGGAGAGCCGGTAGACACCACTACACGTCAGTTTGCTCAAATTAGAACCCTTGGTAGTGCCTGGAAGCCAATCTGGTGCTGTCCACAGAGCAGAAGATAACTGCCACGTGTGCACTTGAGACTTTCCCAGTGGTTTGAAAACTGTCAGTGAGCAGCGAGGAAGGGCAGCGTAGGTGCAGAGTGTGTGTGTGTGTGTGTGTGTGTGTGTGTGTGTGTGTGTGTGTGTGGTCGGGAGGTGGACGGGACAAATGGAGAGCAGAGCAGAGAGACCAGAGAGTGGTGCACAGGGCTGGGAGTGAGAGACTGCGTGAGGTGAGAGCAGGAGCTGGGGCCGGCATGGGCACAGGCAGGAGTGGTGGGCGCTGCGCAGCACCGGTGGTTTTGACCCGGAGTGTTCGCCGAGCGCAGGCAGGGTGAAGTGTTAGTGATAATTCCTGTTCCAGCATGGTTAAAGAGAATAATTAATAATTCTGTACTACTTGCGTCATCAAGCAGCAGCTTCAAGTAGGCCTGTTGCAACCTCTTTACCTGCCAGTAGTGGTGGTGCCTACCGGTAGGATTTGCTAAAGGAGGCAGAGGCCAGCCTGGCCTACATAGTCTTTTCCACCCCAACAGATGAATCTAACGTTCTGTTCCTTCATGATTTATTTTCTTCCCCTCCCCGACCCCGCTTCAATTTGGCTGCCAAGGGGAACAGGCACAGGACCTGAATGGATTATCATAGAACTGAAAAAAGCCCAGGGAACTCCTGCAATTTCTTTAGTTTTATTTTTTCTACCAGGAACAAGTGCTAGAATCACAATGAACTCTGCTTTTATACTTGCACTCATTATAGTTAAAGCTGAATATTTAAAGAACAATGAATAATAATAAAGTGGCGTAGTTCAGTAAAACCGTGTCTCCTGAGAAACTAGGGGTTACCAGCACTCCAGAGATAACTCCTCAGCAAACATTCTTTCATAAACTTTCTCATGAGACAAGACTCTCCAGACATACATGCTCAAGGTTACAGCTTAATTTACAAAGCATATTTTTATAAGTCATAGGACTACCATTTCACAGTCTTTTCACATCAAGTGCCCCAACAGGCTGGGAAAACATCCCTCCTTTTTCCTCAGGGTAAACAGGCAGCCACCTGTTGCCCTGCAGTCAGACCCTTTCACCACTTTTGCATAAATCAGACCAGCTGGAGTCAAGGGTGTACATATTACAGACTTCTAAACAAGTATAATCCAGCCATTATTGGTCAATTCCCACCACGACAAGCTGAAATAACCCCTTGACCTCTTGTTCTAAGTGGACATAGGAGAAGCTTTGCTCTGAGATGGAGCTGTGTTCACAGGAACAGAATTGGTGAGACAAGTACTAGGCTGGTCTGCTGTCACACTCATTCGCTGAGAGGCAGGAGCTTTTCAGTGAGTTTCCTCTTTCCCAAAAAGATATTTTGTCTGTGACTTACTTGTTCCTGGATTACTGAGTTTGTGAGGTGAAAGTGTTCCTGCTTCAGTTATGGTTTGTGTTGGTTTGAATACCTGATCTCTTGGTCTTGCTGTTTGGGGAGGTTTTGGACACTTGGAAGGTGGCTTTTAGCTAGAGGCCGGTTGCTGTGGGTAGGTCGTGAGGCCCATAGGCTAGTCCTGGCTTCTGCACAGCTCTTTCTCTCTCTGCTTCCTGCATGATGTCAAGCACCTGTTGCAGAACATGGTGACAGACATGTGCTGCATCTGGTTGTGTTTGACACCAAGCAGAGGGAGAAAAAGCTGCGCAGGAAACAGAACTCAGAGAGATATGTCTGCCTCTGCTACTGAAAGCTGGGATTAAAGGCGTGTGCCACCCTACCTGGCAAACATAATTTCTTCTACAAGCCGGACCACCTTCCCAGAAGTGGCACCACCCACAGCCTGCTTGGCCGTGCCATATCAATCAACAACCAAGAAAAATGCCCTACAGACCTGCCCACAGGCCAGTCTGATGGAAGAAATTCCCAAGTTCATGTTCCCTCTTCCCAGGCTAGCTGACAACTGAAGCTATCAAGGGCAGAACTCAGATTTCAGCATCATCTGAGGGGAAGGTGCTGATTCCTGAGATCCAAGATCCAAAGTCTTCTCCGACAGGAACCCTCAGGGCCCACTTCCTTTCTGGGGAATTCTTGAAGCTTTGAAGTTAGCAGGGCAGTGTGGGCATTTTTTGAAGAAGAGAGGCAGTGACTTGGGGAGGGTAGATCCCACTTCATTTCTGTCCCCCAAATTCTTGCCAGTTGTGGTGACGCGTGCCAGTAGGGTTTGGTGAAGAGGCAGAGGCAGAAAGATGAGGAGCTTGAGGCCGGCCTGGAATACAGAATTACATAATTTTCTTTTCTTTTTTTTCTTTTTTTTTTTTTTTTTTTTTTTTCGGTACTTTTTTCAAGACAGGGTCTCTGTGTAGTCCCAACTGTCCTGGAACTCACTCTGTAGACCAGGCTGGCCTTGAACTCCCAAAGATCCGCCTGCCTCTGCCTCCCGAGTGCTAGGATTAAAGGCGTGCGCCACCACCGGCAAGGAATACAGAATTTTCAACCAACACAAACACACACACCACACACACACACACACACACACACACATCATATCAAAGTATTCTCCAACAACGTCCACAAGGCCAAGCCCGCTGCACACGCCCGACTTCACAGCCGCTGCTCTCTAAACTACACACACCACACCACACCACACCACAGCACACCACACCACACCACACCCTCATCTCTCCAAACTCCCCGCCTGCGCCTTCAGTCCTGCAGTCCGCCACCTCCCCGCTAGTAGAGCACGCAGTCCACTCGCAGTGCCCAAGAGAAACGTTCGGTGCAGAAATTTTGCTGGGGTTGGAGTCCCAGCTGAGGGCGTGGAAAAGAGAGACTGTCCAATAGGAGGGGGCATTACGTCATGCTTCTCGCCTACTTCAGCTCTAGATTTCCCCCGGCTGCCGGGCTGTGGGGGTAGCGCAGCCGTTAAAGGCTGAGGGCTAAGAACCGCAAAAAAAAAAAAAAAAAAAAAAACAAAGCTCGATTCCCAGCACCCACAAATGAGTGCTATCCATTCACCTACCTCTTTCTAACCCACAACGCGCAGGTATCACCCCGACAAAGGACACAATTTTTTGGTTTTACACTTTTTGTTGGTATGTTTTGAGATAGATCTCCCTTTTAGTACAAGGTGTCCTGGAGCTCGCTCTGTAGACCAGGCCGGCCTTGAACCCACAGAGATCCACCTATCTCTGCCTCCCGAGTGCTGGGATTAAAGGCGTACGCCACCACGCCCTGCCAAAGACACAATTTTTAACAAGCAAATCAACATTTAACAACTTACGCACAATTTTCTATTTGGATAACAATCTCCTATTTACTTCTCTTTAAATTTTGATTACAATTCAGTTTAATTAAAATTCGCTTTAAGCTCAAATTCATTACAATAAATTAATTTCAGCTTCAACTCACATTCCCAGGCCTTAGATACGTTCAAATGGAAAATAACCCCATTTCTCTCTCTGCTCTGCACCCCCCTGTCCTCTGGGACGGTTCTGCTTCTTGGTGTTCCTTTTTTTTTTTTATTTTTTTTTCTTTAGTTTGATATATTTTTTAAGTGATTCTACAATAAAGAACATAGTTGTTTTCTTTTTTTTTTTTTTTTTTTTTTTTTTTATGTGTATGAATTGTATTGTCTGCATGCAAGTCTATGCACCCAGACGTGCAATGCCGCGGAGGTCCAGAAAGGGGCGTCGGACTCCCCTGGAACTGGAGTTCTCCTGGAATTGGAGTTTCAGACGGCTCTCGGCCGCCATGTGGGTGCTGGGGATCGAACCCGGGTCCTCTGCAAGAGAGGTCGCGCTGCTTAACCGCTAGGTCATCGCTCCAGCCCAAGAAACAATTTTTAAAAAGAAATATAAAAATTAACATTGCTCAGTTTGCCATAACAATTAGGATTTAATTGGTGCATAACATCCACAGATGAGGGATACCATTCGTCGTGGGCTTGTATTTTTTCTGGGAACTGTGTTACTTCACCACTCAGCATGATATCTTCTACCTCCAACCATTTACCTGCAAATTTGATGATGACATCTTCTTACCGCTGCATAGAACTCCAAATGTGTAGATGTACCACATTTTCTCTATCCACTCGTCAGTTGAGGGGCCTTTGGCTTCCTTGCTATTGTGAAGAGAGCTGCAATAAACATGGCTGTGCATGTGTCATCTGTGGTAAGGATGAGTCTTGTGGGTACATACCCAGGAATGGTATGGCTGGGTCAAGTGCAAGTTCATTCCAAGTCTTCAAGCGTCTCCACACTGCTTTCCATAGTGGCTGACAAGTTTACATTTCCCACCAGCAGTGGATGAGTGTTCCCTCCAGCACTTGGTATCTTTCGTTTGTTTTCTTGATCCAAGCCAGTCTTATTGGAGTAAGATGATATCTAAAGTGGTTAATTTGCATTCCTTAATTATTAGGACGTTGAACATTTTTAAGGTGTTTCTCAGCCATCTCTAATTCCTCACTGTGAAGTCTCTGTTCAGCTCTTTCTCCATCTATTGAGTGGATTCATTTGTTTTTCTTCTTCTTTGTTTTTTTTTGTTGTTTGTTTGTTTGTTTTTTGTTTTTGGTCTTTTCGAGACAGGGGTCTCACCTGTAGCCCAGCTAGCCTGGAACTCTCTCTGTGAACCAGGCTGGCCTTGAACTCACAAAGATCCACCTGCCCTGCCTCCCAAGTGCTAGGATTAAAGGCATGTGCCACCACGCCGGCTTTCTTTGTTTTTTGAGTAGTTTCTATATTCTGGAAATCAATCTTTGTCAATGTATCTGCAGTGAAGGTATGTTCCCTCCCACTCTTGTGGGTTTTCTCTTCACTTCCTTGATTGTTTCTTTTGATATACAGAAGCTTTGGAGTTTAATGAGGTCCCCATTTGTCAATTATCGGACCTTAATTCTTGTGCAGCTGCTGTCTGATTTAGGAAGTCTTTTCCTACCCCTATGTCTTGTAGCCTGCTGCCAAACTTTTTCTTCTATTGCCTTTAGATTGGGGTTTACACGTTGAGGTCTTTGAAATCATCTGGAGTTGACTTTGTACAGGGCGAGAGGTAGGGTTTAATTCTATTCTTCTACTAAGTTGGTGATCCAGTGTTGCCAACACCACTTGCTGAAGATGCTGTCGTCTTTCTCCATTGTGTATTCTTGGCACCCTTGTCAAATATGAGGTGGCTGAAATTGTATGTGCTCAAGTTTGGATCTTCAGTTTACTTCCCTTGGTCATCAGGTCTGTTTTGTGCCAGTACCAAGCTATTTTTATGACTATAGCCCTGTAGTATAGTTTGAAGTCTGGTATAAAAATCCCCCTCGCATTGCTCTTTTCATTTTTCATCGAGTTGTTTATGTGGCTATTCGGGCTTTTTTGTTTTTCCAATAGAACTTAAGGACTTTTCTTTACCAAACCTGTGAAAAACTCCTGGGGGGATTTTAATTGGGATGCATTAATCTAGACAATGAGTTATTGGGTCGACTGGACATCTTTACTATATTCATTATTTTTTCCCAACTCCATGAGCATGGGAGGTTGTTTCCATCTTCTGATTGTCTTCTTCAATTTTTCTGCAGTTAAGGTCTTCAAGGGGTTTATAAATTTTTTTTGTAAGCAATCTTTGTTGTCTTTGGTTAGTTTCATTCCTAAGTATTTTATGGTTTTTGAGGCTATTGTGAAGTGGGAAGGTCCCTTGAATTCCTTCCAAGTTGCTTGTTGTTGGTGTAAAGAAAGGGCTACTGATTTCCTAGGTTAATTTGTATCCTGCCACTTTACTTGAAGCTCTTAATCATTATCTGGAGTGTTTTCTGGTGGGAGTTTTTATCACCCTTAAGTAAACAATCATATCATTAGCAAAAGGGATAGCTGACTTCCTACTTTCCAATTAGAACTCCTTGAATTTCTTTGTCTTGCCTTATTGCACTAGCAAGGTGGTTTCAAACACTATATTGGAAGAGGAGTGGTGAGGGGGGGCAGCCATTGACGTGTTCCTACCTTTAAAGGGAATGCTTCTGTTGTGTCCCATTTTTAGGGATGATATTGGTTGTGTGTTTCCTGTATATGGGCTTGATTACATTGAGGAAAGAACCCTCCAATCCAAGATTCCCCTCTAGGTCTTTAAGCATGAAGGGATTGCTGGATTTGTTCAAAGGCTTTTTTGAGTCAATAGAGATGATGCTGTGGTTTTTGATCTTTTAAGTCCATTTATATGCTTGAATATATTTATTGATTTTCATATGTTAACACATCCCTGCATCTCGGTATGAATCCAACTTTGGTCATGATGGATGATCTTCTCGATGTGGGTCTGTAATGTGATTTGCAAGAATCCTGTTTAGGATTTCTGCATCCTAGTTTATTAATGAGATGGGTTCTATAGTTCCTTTTTTGGTTGAATCTTTGCCTGGTTGGAATAGAGTTATGCTGGCTTCATTGAAGTAATTTAGGAGAAATCCCTCTGTTTTGTATCCCTTCTAAATAATTTGAGTAATCATGATTGTAAGTCTTTTTGATGTGTTTTATTTAGAATTTTGCCATAAAAACCATCTGGGCCTGAGCTTTTTTAGTTGGGAGGTTTCTTATTTACATCTTCAATTTCCTTTATATTTATTATGGTCTGTTTAAGCTGTCGATCCTTCTTGGTTTGGGCTTTTGTGATTCCCAGGATTTACAGATATTCCTCCATTTCTCTCAGGTTTCAAAATTTAGTGGAGTATAGGTTTTTTAAGTATTCCCATATTGATTGTCTGGATCTTTTCATTGTGATAGTTCCCTAATTCATCACAGATGTATTGATTTGGAGTTGTCCTTTCTCTCTTTTGGTTAACTGGGCTAGAAAGGTCTGTCTATCTTTGGTTTATTCTCTCAAAGAAACCAACTTTGGTTTCGTTGATTTTTTTGTATTTGTTTTCTTTCATTTCATTGATTTCCCTTCTGATTTGTTATTTCTTCCTAACTGTTGCGTTTAGGTTTCATCTGTTGCTGTCTCTCAAGAGTTTTTAGGTGCAGTGTTAGATCATTCACTTAGCTCTTTCTGTTTTTCTAATGTAGCACCCAGGGCTATAAAACTTACCTCTTAGGACTGCTTTTAAAATATCCCATAGGTTTTTTGTGCTGTTGTATTATCATTATCATTGTCATTCAGTTCCCAGGGAAGGCTTTTTTATTTCTTTCTTAATCCTTCCTTGGACCCATTCATTATTCAGGGGTGTTTTGTTTATTCTCCAAGTGTTCTTGTAGATAGTAGGCTTATCTGGTGGCTGATGATAATGAGCTTATGTTGCATTATGTCTGATAGAATGCATGAAATTATTTTAATCTTTTTGTATTTGTGGGAGTTTCTTCTGTGTCCCAGTAAATGTGGTCGATTTGGAGTATGTTCCATGGGGTGTGAGTAGAAAAAGTGTATTCTCTGGTATCTTGTGGAATATTTTGTTAGATGTCTGTGAGGTCCGGTTGGTGTATCGTATTTCATATCAATTCGGATGTCCCTCTGTTTATTCTTTGTCCATGTGACCTGTCCAAAGGGCTCAATGGGGCATTGAAGTCCCCTGCTATGAGTGTACTGGGGTTTAATCTGTGCCTTGTGGTCCTGGAGAATTTTCTTCATAAAGTTTGGGTGCACCAGAGTTTGTGCACATATATTCATGTATGTGAGAAATCTTCATGGTGGAATTGTTCCTTTTGAAAAAATGTGCCGTGGGTTGGCACATGCCTTTAATCCTAGCACTTGGGAGGCAGAGGCCAGGCAGACCTTTGTGAGTTCAAGGCCAGCCTGGTCTACAGAGTTGAGTTCCAGGACAGCTGGAACAGGGAGACCCTGGTCTCGAAAAAGACCAAAAAAAAAAAAAAAAAAAAAAAAAAAAAAAAAAAAAAAAAAAAGTAATGGCCTTCTAGTCTCTTTTTGATTTCTTTTACTTATTTACTTTGAAGTCTATTTTGTCTGGTATTAAAATTACCAACACTGCTTTCTTTTTGGTTTACCATTTGCTTGAATATTTTGTCCATCCTTTCACTTTAAGGTGGTGCCCATCCTTGAAGTTAAGATGCATTTCTTGTAGACAGCATATAGATGGGCTCTGTTTCCTAATCCAGTTTCCCAGTCTATGTCTATGTCTTTTGATTGGGGAGTTTAGTCCATTAATATTTAAGGTTACAACTGATAGGTGTGTGTTGCTTTCACCTTATTATCCATTTGCATTTTTAGTCTAGGATTCTACTTCTGCAGTTATGCTTTTATTAATTTCTCTTTCTAGATGCCTGGGGATATTTGTTCCTTTCTTCTGTCCTTTGAATTGCTTCAAGTATTCTCTGAAGGGTTGGTTTTCCAGACATGTATTCTTTTTTTTTTTTTGGTCTTTTCAAGACAGGGTCTCCCTGTAGCCCCAGCTGTCCTGGAACTCACTCTGTAGACCAGGCTGGCCTTGAACTCACAAAGATCTGCCTGCCTCTGCCTCCCAAGTGCTAGGATTAAAGGCGTGTGCCACCAAGCCCGGCATATTCACCTTTTAATCACTGCTTTGAAGAAATTGTCCGCATGACTCTGTTTTCTGTAATCATAATGAAGTCGTCGAGGCCAATGAGTATGCTTACTGCTCTGGCAGAGGACCCTGGTTCTGTTCCCAGTACTCCCGTGGTGGTGGTTTACAACTGTCTGCAACTCCATTTGCGGTGGATCCAACTCCCTTTTCTGGACTCATACATACAGGCAAACGCTCATCCTCATAAAATAAAGTAAATATTTTTAAGGTCCATTTATGAGTTTTAAAACTTTTTCTAAGAGTTTATTAATTACAAGCAGGGTGTGGTGGAGGAGGAGGAAGAGAGAAGAAGGGGATGTGGCAGGTGATCCATGGTAAGGAAGCACTAGGAGGAAGAGCAGTTGGAAGAGGAAGCAAATGAACCAGGTACAATAAAGATGAAAGGTCGTGTTCATGGTAAGCGACGTAGGACCGATGGAAGAGGACAGGTCCCTGGCTCTTATGCAGGATGGAGCAGAGGATTTGTGGAAATGCCTGTGGCTGTAGTTGGCTATTTCCTTTGAGCATGGTCCTGAAGTTGGTCCAAAGAACACCAAGAGACTTGAGTGCACAAGAGAGCTGAGATCGGGGATTCCCAGGACCACTTGAGAGTGAGTTCCAGGACAGCTGGGACTACAGGGAGATCCTGTCTCAAAAAGACCAAAAAAAAAAAAGGTGAATCTCAGACAAAACTACTGCATTCAACAAAACCAAATAAAGAAAAGGGCTGAGAAGACGGCCGTGCTGGTACAGAGGCTAGCCTCCCAACACGAAGCACCTCATCTCCATCCCTGGAACGCAGGTAAAAAGCCTGCTGCAGTGGTATGCAGGAGACAAGCCAGCATTCCTGAGGCTGAAGCTAATTCACATGTGCACAACACCAAGAAAGAGTCATCCAACACCCACGAAAGTACGATCCGTCTGGGCTCCCCAGTGCCCAGTCTCTTTCCCCGCTCCGTCAGCCGGTTCACACACACCGCCCTGCTCCACAGCCCTCTAAGTAGCAGGAGCCCGCTGCACACACCTAAACCTTATGCATGCTCCTCTGCACTGCACATGGTATAAGCTAGCAGGCATGGGATTAGAAACCGTTGCTGTAGAGAGTGTCAGGTTTTGCCCTCAGACTCCTCCCCTAGGAAACAAGGGTGGATCACATCTTCTCAGTCTTTACTAGACAAGAAGTGGCTAACTCACTCACCGGTGGTGGTGGCGCCCATAGGTAGGATTTGCTGAAGGAGGCAGAGGCTGGAGGATCTGGAGTTTTAGGCCAGCCTGGGCTACACAATTTTTTCCCTTCAGAACCCAAAGTAAACATACAATTCAATTAGGTTTTTCTTTTATGATTCATTTTCTTCTTCTTCTCCCACCTCACCACCTCTTACATATTTTCCGTTTTTTTCATGCCCAACTTAACAAAACTGTTTTTCAGAGTACTGATACATGAACTCGACCAATACATGTGCCATATTTGGGAATGTTCCCTGAGTACTTGATGGACTGTCTTCCCTTTACATTTAAGGACATTTCACTTTCTCTTTTGTTCTAAACTTTTACTTTTTTATGTGTATGAGTGATAACTTCAAGTTTCTGGCTGAGACTCAAACATGGGCCACCTATAAGAGCCACCTAGTGCTCTTAACCTTTGAGCCATCTCTCTACCCAGGCATTTAACTCTTAAATCCCCACCGGATCAACTTGGTTGCCTTTGAGCTATTAAATTCATTTCAATAATATAAATTTATAATTTAGCTTGAAACCAAGAACTATTCCCAGTGGTCACACACTGACAAGATGCCCTCTTCTGCACTGCTCTGCTTGTTCTGTACGCTCCTTGCTGAAGTTCTCTACACCCACTTTATGTTTTGGAGCAGTGTGGAGCTCATGGGAAATCTACTGGTAACAGACATTTCCCTAGATCCTCTGCTGGCATTCTTCACATGCCTCATGGGTTTTCCTCTTGTCTTCCAACAAAGACCTGGTTTCATCCTTATACTCAGTGGCTTTCCTCATCTTCCTCCCTCTGTTCCTCTTCTACTGTCCCTCCTCCTGCTCCTCCTCCTCCTCCTCCTCCTCATCCTTCTCCTCTATTCTTTTTCTTTTTTTTTTTTTTTCTCTTCTGGCTATTTCATTTCCGTTTTTCTTATTGTTGTTATTGTTTTGAGACAGGGCTCCCTGTAGTTCCCAATTGAGTCTCACAAAGATCTACCTGCCTCTGTCTGCCTCCCAAGTGCTGGGATTAAAGGTGTGAGCCACCATACCAGGCTACTCTCCTATTTTTTAATGTTTTATTTAATTATTTGAAGGTTTCATAATTTATACAATATATATTGATCATATCCATCCACCATCTCTCTCCAACTCTCGCATGAGGTTCAGCTGGTCCGTGGTTCCTTCTGAAGCACCTTAGCCCTTTCCTTTTGATTCAAATTTCATTAAACACATAGCAGTTTCTCTCTCCTGCAGTCAGCTGGGGTAGTGAGCTCTGCCTTTAATATGGCCTCTGAAGGACTCATCTTCATGTTGAGAAGAGAGTGTTAGATTCAGGAGGAAGCTTGAAAGTTTAGATCTCTGGGAGAGGAGTAAAAAAAAAGCTTTGTGTGAATTTGCAGCTATTTGTTGGTCAGCTAGTCACACTGCTTCATTGATGGCAGTCTTATCCATGGTCACTCCTCACAGAGAGAAACTGTGACACTAAATTAAGTGAACTGAAAATGACATAACAAAACTGAGAAAAAGCTTTAGATTTTGAAAGAGCAAGCTGCTTTTTTTTAACTTAGAGCAACTCCATACACCTTGTCTCCTGCAGAGGTGAAATAATAGGAACCAACTTTACTATCCTGCAGAAATTCCTTTAAAGACACAACAGAGAAAAGGGATTTGGCCAACCTTCTTTTTCAAGCCCTAAACACCAAATACAACACTGGCCCTCTGGGACCAGGATAGGTGAGGCCACACTGCCCCAGCTGTCTTCTTCCGAGTTCTCAGTGATTCCTCAAGATGGGGGCATCCAAGCCCAGGTCAGCGGATTCCATCTGTTGAGGAAGACAGAGACAAGGTCTCTAGGAGATGGAGTCACAATGGAGAGAGATGTACAGAGAGAGACAAAGCCCCTCAGTGTCCTCTGCATATGCAAAACAGAATTCTCACCTCAAAGGGAATAAGAGTATCTTTGAGTCTTGAGTCGGAGACTGCAGATTCAGACTGCCACATAGTTGGTCCTACATAAAACTGGTTTCACGAAGGTTTTCTAAGAAAATTATGAATCAAGCATTTAAATCTATTTTTTTTTATTTTTGTATGTGTGTGAGTGTACTGTCTGCATGTAGGTCTGTGCACCTGTCAAGCATTTAAATCTATTTTTTATTTTTTAAATTTTATTTATTTTTGTATGAGTGTACTGTCTTACTGTCTGCATGTAGGTCTGTGCACCCGTGTCGTGCCACGGAGGTCAGAAGAGGGTGTCCGATTCCCCTGGAACTGGAGTTCTCGCTGTGTGGGTGCTGGGGATCGAACCCAGGTCCTCTGCAAGAGTGGGTCTGTGCTCTTAACCGACCGCTAGGCTATCTCTCCAAATCCCAAATCAAGCATTTAAAAACACGTATTAGTTGAGGTCCCAGATGATGTCCCAAGAAATATAAAGCCGGTTACCAGTGGTAGGCGATTGTGCTGGAGAGCTTTAGTGTCAACTTGACAGATCTGGGTTGAGGGAGCCTCCATTGGGGGAACTGCCTCCATTGGACTGGCCTGTACCCAGGTCTGTGGGGGCATTTTCTTGACTCTTGGTTGATGTGGGAAAACCCCCCCCAAGGCCGGGGGCCACCACGCCCGCCACCACGCCCAGATGCCCTTTTTCTACCCCACGACTAAGTGCACACATGCTCAAGGAATTAACCTTTTAGAAAATTAACACACTCTCTCCCTTTACTTTCAATTTCAAGAAAACTGAACTTTTAATATTCTCTCTCTCTCTCTCTCTCTCTCTCTCTCTCTCTCTCTCTCTCTCCCTCTCTCTTTACTTTCAATTTCAGGAAAACCGAACTTTTAAGCACACCCTCATTCATTTGACTTACCTTGACGTTTTTCATTCATCTCAAGTCAGCTTCAATTCAACACACATTCCTAGGGCTCACATATATTCAAACAGAATCCCACTTTGTATCTGCTCTGCACCCCTTTTCTTCTGTGAGGGTTCCACTTGTTGACCTTCTTTACCCCATTTTCAGGGCGCACAATGTGGGGCATACATAACCACAGACACTCTGCACCCTCCTTGGGAGCCATGGATCTGTACTCTTGAGTCTGTCGTATGTCACTTTGCACAAGTGCCTATTTATTTATTTATTTATTTATTTATTTATTTATTTATTCAAAGTTCTTTTTTATTTTATTTTTGTTGTTGTTGTTCTTTTTGAGATGGGGTCTCCCTGTAGCACCTGGAACTCACTCTGTAGACCAGGCTGGCCTTGAACTCACAAAGATCTGCCTGCCTCTGCCTCCCGAGTGCTAGAATTAAAGGCTTGTGCCACCATGCCTGGCAATTTAAAAAAATTTTTTAAAGATATTTTTATTGAAGTTTTGTGTATTTCATACATCATTTCTCAGTCCAATTCAGTCCAATTTAGACTCATTCCCCTTTCCATGCTCCCCACCTCACCCGAATTCATGCATTCTGCCATACATGTCTTGTATCTTTTTCTGAGTCAAATTTTTAAAGTTTTTCAAAGCAGAAGATTATTGTTTGGGGAAGAACTTTACTGTTTCAGTCGGTTCTTTGTCCCAGTTCTTTTGTTGTTGTTGTTCCCTCCAATCTGTATTGATGAGCACCTCTTAAAATCTTTATTGTTCAGGGGGTATTTTCTTTGTCCCCAGGCTGATGTTGCTGCCTTTGCTTCTTCTCGTCCCCTGTCCGTCCCTTTTTCCTTTCCCTTTTCCCACTCACTCCCTTTTCCCCTGTCCCACTCTCTCCTTTCCTGTTCTCTCCCTCTCCCCTTCTCCCTCTTCTTAGTCTTCAGTCTTAAGTCTACCTTGGATCTCACATAGAGGAGCTTTCCTCTACCTGGAATGCTGGATTAAAGGCATGCAGTAACACCCACACAATTCTTCCCTTGTTTTGAAAGTGATTGTTGTCATCTCATGAACCACCAAGAGTCACCAGGACACAGTGCTCCCAACATCTTGATTCTTCTCCCAGTCTCTAGTGCTCATCTGTCCTTCACCCCTAAACAGACAGCTTAGAAGCTCCCCTTTCAGGAGACACTGTAGCAGTCCCAGGACAAATCTTCCTGT
Source organism: Rhizomys pruinosus (assembly GCA_009823505.1). Classification (NCBI taxonomy): domain Eukaryota; kingdom Metazoa; phylum Chordata; class Mammalia; order Rodentia; family Spalacidae; genus Rhizomys; species Rhizomys pruinosus. Next base: position 3,132,559 of record VZQC01004543.1, read on the forward strand.
TGATGGCAGCCATGTGCTTGTGTGTTCACTGACCAAGGTCCCCATGTTTCAAGCTTCAGTTCTGGGCAGGAGCTCTGGTTTGTGGCCAACTGGTCAGGCCTCCTGCTGATTTCCCTAGGGACTGTCCTAGGTAATCCTGCAGAGATGCCCCCAGTGAGACCCCAGCATTCTCCTTGCTGTTGCTGATGGTATGGGACTGGGCCTGGCAGTGGTTTGTGTGGATGTGGAATTTGTTCCTCAGCATTTATAGCATGTGGCAATCAAACTAAATGGTTGGTGCCAGATGTGATGGTGCAGCCTTTAATCCCAGTACCCAGGGGCAGAGGCAGGTGGATTTTTGTGAGATCTAGACCAGCCTGGTCTACATAGCCAGTTCTAGCCCAGCTGGGGCTACAGGGAGACTCTGTCTCAAAAAGATGAAAACCAAAAACAAACCTTAATGCCCCTTCTTTCTTTCGTCTGAAGATTGCCAATCCTGTGCACACTGCTCACTCTGTAACATTCCTGAGGGAAGCAAGCTGACCTGCAGCCTCTACCGTTCGGTTGTTGTGGATACTGTTGCCATCCAATATGGGTGTTTAAAATACTGTTCAGGACTGTCCAGGACTCTTAGAAATGAAGCCCAACACAAAACTGTAAACGTACTTAACACACATTTTTCAATGATTTTTTAAAAACTCAATTGTGTTCCTCTCAAGCGTGAACATGTGGAGGACACTGTCCTGTTGCAGGGACAGAAGGTTGGACAGGCCTGTTTGAAGCTCTGTCCTCTGTGTGTGCACACTGAGGAGCAGGACCTCAAGCCCTGCGGCCTAGGAGGAGGTCTTGATGGCTCATCTCTGGCTCTAGTTTCTGCTGCACCCTGGGATCTTCTCTCTCACACAGGCTTCTGTCCCGGGTATCAACATGTCACAAGAAAATGTATCAACATGTCACAAGAAAATGTATCAACATGTCACAAGAAAACACAATATTTTCTGTAGTTAATAAATTCAACATAAAGTTGAAAAAGATGAAAACTTTAAAATATTACCTGGCCTTAATTATTTCATTATGATTACAAAAAAAAAAAAATTGTATTTCGTCCACATTCTTTTTTGGTCGTTTTGACACAGGGTCTCTCTTTAGTCCCAGCGGGCATGGAACTCGCTTTGTAGACCAGGCTGGCCTTGAACTCACAGAGATCCCCCTGCCTCTGCCTCCCGAGTGCTGGGATTAAAGGCGTGCATCACCACACCCAGCCTTTGTCCACATTCTAGATCCTGTGGGCTTAAAACTCTTGAAAGTTGATAACATCAGGTTCCATCCAGGTCAATAGCTTGAAGAGATGAGTGGGAATCTTCAACCCAATTCTGGCAAAGAAATTTAACTGCTGGAGAAGGAGTGCTCCATCTAGTAGGCAGGCTCTCTGAAGGAGGTGTGGACGCGGATGGAGGGCTAGTGCTCTGAAAAAGGAGGGCCAGTGGACAGACACCAGCTGTGTTCACTCACTGCTATAGAGCTTCCCTATCAAGTTCTCTTCCTACTTGGACGTGGTGTCACACTTGGTGTCAAGCATCCAAGGGCTAGTGGACACCCTCACCCCTCAATCGGGTTGCTGGCTGTTAGAACCCCTGTTAGTGACTCAATGCTAATTCCGTGCTCTCCAGGAGATAAAGGTTGGGAGAAACATGTCACCTTCCTGTCTCCATGGAGCCACGTGTGCACCTGAGACTTTCCCAGTTGGAGTGGTTTGAAAACTGTCAGTGAGCAGCGAGGAAGGAGGAAGGGCAGCGTAGGTGCAGAGTGTGTGTGTGTGTGTGTGTGTGTGTGCGGCAGTGTGTGTGTGCGGCAGTGTGTGTGTGTGTGTGCGGCAGTGTGTGTGTGTGTGTGTGCGGCAGTGTGTGTGTGTGTGTGTAGATTTGAAATCACAGGTGTAGTGTGGATTCTGCCATTTACCATCTCAGACCATGGTAAATTATGTGGCCCCGTGGGTAGAGTTTCTTCATCTGAAACAAAATAAGTCTAAGAATCCCAATGTCTAAGATTCAGACAGGATTGTCTATGCAAATGTCCTGGCAGTCTATGCATCTGACTCACAGCAAATGCACAGTAGTTTTTCTTCCATTGCTGTGTAGCAATAACTGTAAGAAGAACAGTGTCTGCACCAGCACTGGGACTTCTTAGTACTCCTGCTGCCAGCCCAGGAAGGGAGTGAGCTGCTTTTATTGCTTATGTATTGTTTGTTTGTTTTTTTTTTTTTTTTTTATTAGTGTGCACCATGTCATGCAGTGCCCTCAGAAGTCTACCTAGATTGGGGTAGGGACCTTAATTTGTAATCATGAAACAGTGGAATTATAGGCCACACAAGGACTGTAG
>VZQC01004543.1:3139150-3257207 GCA_009823505.1 Rhizomys pruinosus
GCAGTGTGTGTGTGTGTGAGGGCAGTGTTTGTGTTGTGGTGTGTGCGCGGCAGTGGTGTGTGTGGGTTTGTGTGGGGTGTGTGTTGTGTGGTGTGTGTGTGTGTGGTGTGGTCGGGAGGTGGGAACGGGACAAATGGAGAGCAGAGAAGAGAGACTGAGAGTGGTGCACAGGGCTGGTGAGTGAGAGCTGCGTGAGGTGAGAGCAGGAGCTGGGGCGGGCGTGGGCAGGAGGAGTGGTGGGCGCTGCGCAGGGTGGTTTGTTTCCCTGTGCGACTGGAAAATTTGTAACAATGCCAGACATGTGTCCCCAAGAGGTATTCCCCTCCTGACACTGATGGCCTCAGGCTGTGCACCAGCACTACCTGGACAGAGACAAGAGTGGACCAATGTAGCCAGTGTGTTAAATAAAGGGCTGTGTGACTGCAGGTCATGAATGAGCCCTCCCCTCTTCATGTGTGTACACTGATAACTGGGCAGTGTTCAGGGAGCTTACTCTATCAATACCCACATTACACCTGCAGGATTGGGAGGTGGCCCACCAACCCCTGCAGGGCTGCTCCATGTGAGAAGACTTCTGGTGTGTAGGAAAACAGAAGCCTCCACAGTGTTTCATGATACGCGAAGGGAGAAAGGCCTTCAGAAGTGAATTGTGCTGGAAATCTTTTCTGCTGGAAAAAAGGCTTCAATCAAATTCCAGGGTCAGAGCCCCCCCCCATTTCATATCCCTGCCTTCCTGCCCCCCTCATAAATACTATTTTATTTAACTTTCCCCAGCTTTGGTATTTAAATTGCAAGTTTTTTATTCTCTGTAGATAAAAATCCCGCAAAGCAGCATCATTATGACAGGTTGTTCTACTGGAATAGCTAGACACTTTACTAGGACCTCATATGACGTTTTGGACACAGGCTTAGGCAAACCATGAAGTAGGAAACACCTTTCTTTACCACTTCCTCTGCAGTCTTGGTATTTCTGGGATTGTAACAGCAACCAGTGACACTTTAGGCTGCATAGCAAGTCTGAGTTCTGGTGTGAGGAGTTAGATGTTCAGTCTTGGACTGAGTTCTCAGGGAATGGAGGTTTTGACCCATGAAATCACGTGTATTTATCCTTTTACCAATGACTTCAACTTCCTGACTTCAGCATGCACCAGTACAGGTGAAACAGCATGGGGTTGCAGCGCCCTCTGCTGGTCACCCTTGATACAGTACCTCAGCTAGAGGGAAACTGATCTTTGGAGGATCTACAGAACAAGCCTCCTAGGAATTACTACAGCACTACCATATATACAAGCATCAAATGTGCAAAGAAATGCAAAACACAAACTCTTGGAGAAAGCCGATGTTCAACACCCCCCCATCATCTAAGTAACCACGGTGTCCTCACCATGAAAAACTATATTTGGCCAGAGTCCGTGTCACATTAGTGACTGAAATGTTAATGTGGCCACCAGTTCCCTAGGGATCTTGTTAGGCAGTAGAGCCATGTTCAGTGGGTCTGTTATGCTGCATGCTAAAATCTCATGCATGCTGGTAGGAATTTCTACTAATTTACATCCTGAGCAAAGAGACAAAGCCTCTCCCTACCAGCTTGGTAGAAGGGCCAATTTCCATAGTCCTTGTGTCAGTAGCTAGTTATAAATGAGCAGACATCAAGTTCATTGAGAATGGAGTCCTCCCCCAGTCAGCTTCTGCCCCCACCTCCCATGCCCCTAGTAATGCTCTGATTTTGAGGAAAGAGGAATTACCTCCATTGCGCCTTCTGAGGGTGTGAACGTCCCTGGAGAGTCCTCAGGAACCCTTTACAATGGCTGCCGGTGGCTGACGGTATTCTCCGATGAACACAGCAGGTGCTCCCCTGACTGTGCAGGACCCACATACTGTGTGATAAGGAGGAAATTCTGATCTCCAACCTCAGGAGTCAGAAGGTTAAACAAACGTGTGCCAAGTGATGATGCAATTCTGAGGAACTGAGTTGCATCTCCAGAACCCACAGAACAGTGGATGGAGAGAAGTGACCCACACAATTGACCTCTGATGTCCACATGCATGCTGCATTTATCTCACAGGTGGTGGCTGTACAGGTCAGTAGGAGATGGGAGAAGCAGAGGCGGGAGGTTCTAGAGTTCGATGCCAGCCTGGGCTATTCATCCCCCCTGCCCCTCCCCAGAAACCACAAACCCTAGATACACATCACCTCAAACAAGTCCTATGTCATCAACACCAACAAAAACGCTCTCTCTTCTTTCACGCACCCCACATGGCTCCCCAGCCTCCCCTGTCTGTGCTCCCACCTGAAACCTCCCAACCGCACCCTCCTGACTTCCCACGCGCTGCTGCCCATCCCATCCCCACACAGCTGGACCCACAGCTTCACAGGACAGCCCTGTCCCCAGCACACTCCATCCTCCTCCATCCCAGCCCAGCCCAGCAGCCCCTTTGTGCTTCTGCTGCTCCTGCAAACCATGGACATGGGATGGAGGCTCGTGCTCTGGGCTGGGAGAGTCAGGGACACGCTCCACATCAGGTTGCCGGAGTTAGACCCTCATTAGTGACTGGAGGCCAGTGTGGTGCTCTTCATGGAGCAGAAGATAACTGCCACGTGTGCACTTGAGACTTTCCCAGGTGGAGTGGTTTGAAAGCCGTCAGTGAGCAGGGAAGGCCAGGGTAGGTGCAGAGTGTGTGTGTGTGTGTGTGTGTGTGTGTGTGTGTGTGTGTGTGTGTGGTCGGGACATAGAGAGGGCAAATGGAGAGCAGAGCAGAGAGGCAGGAGAGCGGTGCACGGGGCTGGGGGTGAGAGAGTCATGAGATGAGGGTAGGAGCTGGGGTGGGCATGGGCGCAGGCAGGAGTGGTGGGCGCTGTGCTGGGTGGTTTGTTTCAGTGAGCGACCAGCAGGGGGCGCGAGGCTGTGGTCCTGGAAGTAGTGGGTGAAAGGCGGCCTGGATCTGTTGGGAAATTGGGTGGTGGAGAGTAGGCAGGATAGGTTGTGCTTATGTAAGAGAGAGCACAAGGGCAAGGTTGTGAGTGTGTATTTGTGAGATGGCGGAGGCCAGGCAGGGTAGGGCTGAGCATTTAGGAGACATTTCCGTCCTCTGTAATTTACGTTATCCTTCATCCACTTCAAGTGCTGTTCCATCGGCCCCAGCTCTTGCTAGTTGTGTTGGCACAAGCTGGTATGGTATGCTGAAAAGGCAGAGGCAGGAGGATAGGAGTTCGAGGCGATCCTGGGCTACATAGCATTCTTTTTCTCTCCTAGTAGAAACTTACCCATATGATTTAACAGCTGAACCTGGGTGTGGCTGTCCTATGGAGTTTTTGTTCTTTGTTTAATTTTCTTTCTTTTTTTCATCTTGGTGTTTGTCTTTTTGTCTGTTTTGTTTATTTCACACCCAACTCAAGAAAACAGTTCTTCAAGCAGCAGACCTATAAACTCTCCCAGTACATACACCATGTTTGGCAATGCTCATTGAGTTCTTAGTAGAAAGACTCTTTCATTTAAAATTAAAGGAAATTTAACTCCTAGCCTGGCATGTTGACATAGACCTTTAACCCCAGCACTTGGGAGTCAGAGGCAGGAGGATCTGTGTGGGTTCAAGGCCACCCTGGTCTACATAGTAAGTTCCAGGGCACCTGGGGCTACAGGGAGACCTATCTTAAAAAAAAATCCTGATCAATATGGCCACCTTTCAGAAATTAAATTCATTTCAATTAATTAATTCAATTGATAATTCCACTTAAACCAACAGCTGTTCCCAGTGGTCACAAACCAACAAAAAACCCACTTCTGTATCTGCTCTGAGCTGTCCTTGTCCTGTGTCCCTGCTTGTCCTTGTCCTGTGTCTCTGCTTGTCCTTGTCCTGTATCTCTGCTTGTCCTTGTCCTGTGTCTCTGATTGTCCTTGTCCTGTATCTCTGCTTGTCCTTGTCCTGTGTCTCTGATTGTCCTTGTCCTGTGTCTCTGCTTGTCCTTGTCCCGTGTCTGATTGTCCTTGTCCTGTGTCCCTGCTTGTCCTTGTCCTGTGTCTGTGCTTGTCCTTGTGCTTCTTTGTTGATCCACTTTATGTTTTGGAGCCATGCAGGGCTGACAGGAAATTTCCAGGAAATGGACATCTCCGCAGATCCTCTGCTGCACCCTACTCCTGCTTTGCGGGTTTCCCTCCTGTCTTGTGCGTTCCCTTCCCATGAAGACCTGGTTTCATCTTTATCATCCCCATTGGTTTCCTTCTCTTCCTGACTTGGTCCTTCTCGCCCTCCTCTTCCTCCTCCTCGTCTTCTTCCCTTCCCTTTACTTCTCCTTCTTCTTCTGCTCCTATTTTAAAAAATATTTTTAAAAAATTCTTTGAAAACGTCATCCACGTGTATTGATCATAGTCAGCCATCTGTCTCCAACCTCACCTGGTGCCCTTCATCCTCCCAACTTCAACTTCCTGTCCTTTAAAAAATGTTATTAATAATCCGCATTCCAATTCCTGGTGTTCCTGTTCCCATAGCTCTGTGGCCATCGTGTGGAGCATCACCAAGTCACCAGCAGCCACATCCTCAAAGAACTATTCTCAGCAGGGATGGCTCCTGTGATAGGAGTTCTTCCTAGGGGGAGGGAGCTCTCCCGTCCATGCTGGAATTATGACTGGCTTGATCTTGTGCAGGTCTTATGCAGGCAACCACAGCTGCTGTGAGTTCATGAGTGGACAGCCATACCATGCCCAGAACCCAGCGTTTCCCAGCTCTCCTCCCCATCCAAGGTGCTTACATTCTTTCTGTCCCATGTTCCTCCAAGTCCCCTTAGCCTTGGCTGGGGGAGGTTGATAAAGATGACACAATCCCAGCTGATCACTCAGTGTTAGGTACACTTTTCACTTTGACCAATTATGAGTCTCAGATTTAATCACTGTCTCCTGCAAAAAGAATCTTCTCTGACTGGAGTTGAGAACTGCACAAATCTACATGTATAAACATAAATATTTAGAGTGCAGTTTGACAGCATGGCCATTTAGTAGTTCCCTTTTAGGGCTTGTGATCTCCGCACTCATGGTCTTCTGATCGGGTTTACGGCACCAGTCCTGAAATGCCCCAGTGCAGCAGACCTAGTATTTTGAAAACATTCGTTGGCATGCTGTGAACTTCCCTCCAGCCACCAGGACACAGTATTTCCAGCACCCTTCACCTTCATCCAGTCTCTTCTGGAATCTTCCCTCATCACAGCAGGCAGCCTAGGGAGCTCTCTTCTCCCCAGACACCTCCTGCATTCGAGGAACATCACAGGTGTGGACCTGCCCCCTCCCTGTCTGAGCAGACACTGCGATTTTCTGATCACAGATCTGAGACGGGAGGTCCCTGTGTAGCCCAGGATGGCCTTATCTATCTCCTGCCTCTGCCTCCTGAGTGCTAGGATTCCCTCCCTCTGCTCTAACCTGAACTTCCCTTTATCCTCCTCACAACTTCCCCACAGTCAGGAGAGAAGAGCCCATGCTGATAACCAGCCCTCCCTGACTGACCAGCCCACCTTCCTCCAGGACTCCTTCCAATCACAGAGCTTGCTCCCTGGATTTCAGTCCCTTTCCATCCACACACTCTGCTTTCCTTCCTCAGTGCCAGGCTCAGAGAAGTTGAGTTTTAGGATTAAACATCTCTTGGGCTTTGAAGTTGTCTGAGTAGAGATTCTGGAGTCTGTTCAGGTCAGGTCTCTAAGGCCTTCTGGGCCCGGCTCTTGCTCAGCACAAGCTCCAGGCTGTGTGGATGTAGCAGAAGTGACCTGAAAACATGGCTGCTGCTCCTGGGTGTTTCTGAGAGAGAGAGAGAGAGAGAGAGAGAGAGAGAGAGAGAGAGAGAGAGAGAGACAGAGAGACAGAGAGAGAGAGAGAGGAACAGGGAGGGTGGAGGGAAAGTTAGAGTCTGGGTTTGGGCCACTGGAGCAAGGACCAGGGCCTGCGTGGGGTCCAGGGTGGGGCCTGGGCCTGGGCAGGGGTGGACTGAGGCTCATTCTGACTCTTGAGGCTGTAGAACAGAGTTTTCTCCATGTCACAGTGGCCTTGTCTGGGCAGGGGAGCTGGGGCTGTCTTCACAGAAGAGCACCATCCTCTGCCGACAAGCTGTTTGTAAAGGGCTCCTGAGGATTCACCATGGATTTTTAAAGCCTCAGGAGGGGTAATTGACGTACTTCCCTTGCCTCAAAATCAGAGCATTACTAGGGACATGGGAGGTGGGGGCCGAAGGCAACTGGGATGAGGGCTCCATCACAGTGTCCTTCAAGTCTGCTAGTTTCTAGCTGGGTACCTACCATAAGGACTATTGAATTGAACATTTGGGACAGGAGGGATAGATGGCTTAGCAGTTAAGAGCACTGGCTGCTCTTGCAGAAGACCTGGGTTTGATTCCCAGCACCCTCATGGCAGGAAATAACCATCTGTAACTGCAGTTCCAGGGGATCCAACACCCTCTTCTGACCTCTACAGGCTATGTAGGACACGAGTGTACTTACATGGAGGAAATACAATCATACACATAAAACGATAATAACAGACTATTAAAATATATTAAGAAAAAGAAACACCCTTCTACCAAGCTGGCAGTGAGTGGCTGTGTCTCTATTCTCTGGATGGAAGTTACTGGAAATTCCCACCAGCAGTGCAGATGTCACCTGGAGATGTTAGAAATGCTGTGTTCCACACCCAGTGAATATGGCTCTATGGGCTAACAAGATCCCCAGGGGATTGGTGGGCACATTAACATTTCACACTCACTAATGTCATACAGCCAATTATAGTCTGGTTTTTCACAGTGAGGATACCATGGCCACTTACAAGATGGTGAGGGGTGTTGAACATTAGTGCTTCCCCCAGGAGTTTGTGTTTTGCACTAGAAGATGCTTGTATATACATCAATGGAGTCGTGTTTCCACGACAATGGATGTATTTCCCTGGAGCTGAGTTTATCGAAGGTGACCAGAAGAGGGTGGTGCAAACCAATGTTTTTCCAACTGTTGCGATGACTGCTGAAGTCAGGAAGTTGTGGTGGTGCACGCCTTTAATCCTAGCACTCTGGAGGCAGAGGCAGAGTTCAAGGCCAGCCTGGTCTACAGAGTGAGTTCCAGGCCAGCTGGAGCTACAGGGGGGAGAAACCTCCGTGTCTCAAAAGTACACAAAAAGAAGAAAAGAGAAAAAAAAAAAGACTTAAATCCACATGACTCAGTGTGTCAACACCCGTAGTCCCGGGGTATCATTTCTCCTGATGTTACAAGTGAGTACTCAGTGCAAGACTGAACTTTTGATTCCTCACTCCAGAACTCAGACTTGCTGTGCAGCCTAAGGTGTCACTGGTGCTGCTGTCACGATCAAGAAATACCAAGATGTGCAGAGGAAGTGGGAAAGAAAGATGTTTCCTACTTCCTGTTTTACCTAAGTCTGTGTCTAAAGGTCATATAATCTGGGCGTGGTGACACACCTTTAATCTCAGTACTCTGGAGGCCAAGGCATGCAGATATCTGTGAGTTCAACACAGCCTGGTCCAAATGTCCAGTTCCAGGCCAACTGGGGCTACAGGGAGACCCCATCTCAAAAAGACCTAAATAAATAAATAAATAGTCATATAGAGCCCTGATAAATTTCGAGCAGATCCAACCTGTCAGTTATTTGCTGGATTTTTAGCTATAGACAATTTAAAAAATGCAATTTATAATATCTGAACTGTGGAAAGTTAAATAAAATAGTTTACGAGGGTGCAGGCAGGCAGGGAAAATTATGGGGACACGAAATGGGGAGGGGTCCCTCATCCTCGAATTTGATTAAAGCCTTTTTTCCAGCTAAAACCAAGAATTGCAGCACAATTCACTGTTTAAGCCTTAGCTCTTCAGCTAACATGAAAAGCTGTGACAGACTTCTGATTCTATACATCAGAAGTCTTCCCACTCAGAGCAGCCCCAAAGCGGCCCACCTCCTAATCCTGCAGATGCACTGTGGGTACTGAATGAGTAAGCTCCTTGAAGACTGCCAGTTATCAGTATGCACGTGTGAAGAGGGGACGCTCATTCATGGCTACCAGCGCAGCCCTTTATCTAACAAGCTGGCTACTTTGACCAACTCTTGTCTCTGTCCAGGTAATGTTGCTGGACAGCAGGACAGCTGCTGCTGCCCATGTGGCCTAAGGTCCACTGTCAGAACCATCAGTGTCAGAAAGTTGAGTAGTCTCATCTCCACAGGGACCTGGTTCTAAAGGATCTATGTCTTGGAGACCATGTCTGGCATTATTAAAAATTCTCTTGGTCCCAGGATCTCCTGTAATTCAGCTGTTCAGGGATTGATCATTAAGGTCCCTCCCCCGGTTCTAGGTAGGCTCCTCCCTTAGCCAAAGTCAGCTTTGAGCCTCCCCTGACTGTGGAGTGGAGAACCAAGAGCTTACCCATCTGGCAATGGGGTGTGCAGTGTTTACTAGGACTTTGCCTCTCCCAGGGACAGACTCAGCTGCCAGCATGGCTGTTTACACAGCTGCTAACTGCTTTTCACTAGGAGTATGGCAGCTCTCAGCCCCTTTTACATTTGTGACCAAAGTCCTATGGGAACTTGTCTTCTCCTCATACACTGCTACAGGCCACAACCAAAACTTGTTCTGTTCCAGGTTATATATAATTTAAATTTAAATGGTTTTGTTTGCTTGATGATCCTGAGCATTTGTGCTTCTGCAATGGGCTGTTTAGAGGCTTCAAGTGCTCATTGAGTTGCCTCCATCAAAAGTCCATGACTGGGGAGATGATAAGCACTGATGGGAAACTCAGGTTGTTTTCCTCATGGTCCTGCAGTCAAACTGCATTCTAAATGTTTATGTGTATAGCCAACAATCACTTCAGCTCTCAGCTCTCAGCTCTGGTCAGTTGATGGTGGTTAAAGCAGAGACTTTGACTCATAACGGGTCAAAACCCAAGTGTAAGTAATGCTGAGCATTCAGCTGTCCAGGGTCATCTCTATTCACCTCCCCAACCAAGGCTAAGGGGACTTGGAAGAACACGGGACAGAAAGAATGAAAGCACCTTTGATGGGGAGGAGAGCTGGGAAATGCTGGGTTCTGGGTGTATTATGACTGTCCACACATGAACTCACAGCGGCGGTGGTTACCTGCCTAAGACCTGCCCAAGATCAGTCAGTCAAGTTGAGCATGGATGGGACAGCGGCATCTCAGAGGCAAATCCTCTGTCATGGAAACTATTCCCTGCTGAGGGGGAAGAGTCACTCTTCTTTGAGGATGTGGCTGCTGGTGAGCTGATGATGCCCCAGGGGATGGCCACACAGCTCTGGGAATAGGAACAGCAGGACCTGGACTCAGGGGATTACTAGTAACAGGTTTTAAGGACAGGAAGTTGGAGTTGGGAGGATGAAGGACACTAGGGGGAGTGTGGGAGAGATAGTGTAGATGGCAATGATCAATACACATGTGTAATGTATGACACTTTCAAAGAAAAAAAAAGATTAAAAAGAAAAAAGAAAAGGACCAGGACAAGATGGAGTAAGCAGGGAGGGGGAAGAGGGGTGAGGAGGTGGTGAAAGATGGAAAGAAAGAGAAGGGACAGAGGGAGGAAGAGAAGGAAACCCACCAGATACAATAAATGGGAAACCAGGTCTTTATGGGAAGTGAATAGACAATCACAAGAGGAAAAGCCCATGAAGCATGTGTAGGATGCAGGACAGAGCATGTAGGGAAAATGTCTGCTTCCTGTGAGCACGGCACTGCTCCAAAACATGAAGGGGATGCAACAAAGAATGACCAGGACAGGCAGGGTCAGAGGACAGCTCAGAGCAGACGGAGAAGTCAGTGTGCGAGCCCTGGGAGTGGTGGTGGGGTTACAGGGAATTATGGGTGAACTTAAGGAACTGAAATGAATATGATTTCTGAAAGGCAACCATGTTGATTAGGATGAATTTAAGAGTTGAATTTCCTTGAATTTCCCATGAAAGAGTTTTAGTACCAAGAAGTCAGCAAGCATTGCCAAACATGGTGAAGTTTGTGCGTGTGTTTGGAGAAAGGTTTTCATGAGTTGGGTGTGAAGAAAACCAAACACCGAGGAGGAAAAAATGAAAGAAGAAAAATGAAGCAGGACGGCCATTTTTAGTTTTGAATCATATTTAGTATGCTGAATCCTCTATTTACATTGGGGAAAGACAAAAAAGTACTATGTAGCCCAGGCTGGCCTTGAACTCCAGATCCACCTGCCTCTGCCTCTTCAGCACATCCTACCGGTGTGCGGCACCACCACTGGTAAGACCTAGTGGCTCTGGAAGCATACTTGAAGCGATTTCACTGTGAAGTCCTCAGCAGTGGACATAAAATGTGTCTCAAACCGTTTGCTCTGCTCCACTGCACTCCTCTACTTCCCAAATCCACACTCACAACCTGGCCCCGGGGCTGTCACACACACGCCCATTCCCACTCACACAACTCCCTCTGACTGCTCTTCACCGCGCGGAAAGTCTCAGAAATGCTCGCCCTTCCAGGTCTGCTCTCCACCTTTTCTTTTTTAACTTTTTTAAAATTTTGTTTATTTTTTTATGTGTATGAATGTACTGTCTGCATGCAGGTTTTCGTGCAATGCCGCGGAGGTCAGAGAGGGTGTCAGATTCCCCTGGAATTGGAGTCTCAGACGGTTCTCGGCCGGCATGTGCATGCTGGGGATCGAACCCCGGTCCTCTACAAGAGCGGTCGGTGCTCTTAACCGCTAGGTCATCTCTCCAGGCCCTGCTCTCCACCTTTTCTCAAGCACACATCCACAAGCTGGCCCGTGCTCTCATACACATTCACACACACACAAGCCACCCGCCCTGCTCTGGAGGGAACCCGTACCCCAGCTGAAGACCCCGCCCTTCACCCACTAATACACACACACACACACACACACACACACACACACACACAGAGCCAAGTATTGCAGTGGTCATTCCTTGGCAGTTGCTGGCCGCTGTTTTGCAGGTGCAGGGGCACAAAGGAACGCTGAGGTCAGGGCAGCTAGGATGGGAGTTGGAGTGGACAGGACCGTCCAGGAAAGGGGTGGGTCCAGATGTAAGGGTCCGCTGTAGAGCGGGGTGTGGGGTGGGCGGGGCAGGAGAACCTGGGATGATGCAGGTTGTGAGGTGCTGCAGGTGTGAGCTCAGAGAGGAGAGGCTCTGGAGCCATGCCTGGTGCTTGAGAGGAGAGAGGATATGGGTTCTGTAGGTTGTTGGACGCCTGGTTGGAGGGGTGGAGTAAGGCTCTAGGAGGGGCCAAAGAGTGAAGATGGTGCTGTGCTCGCCCGTCCGCACCAGCTTGTGAGCTGTGGGAACAACACAGAGAAAGGAATGGAGAGCAGGGAGAGAGAGCAGAGAAGGCTGAGGTGTGTGACTGTCCTGGGGGCCAGGGGTCCTGTGCCAATGGAGGGCCCCCTTTTCTCCTTATAGAAGGACAAATAGCTCAGCTTGGAAAGCCCTAGCTAAGACGAGAAACCCTCCACCCGGAAACTGTATGAAGCCCCAGCCCCTAACCCAGTGACTGTCCTGTCTGTGAAAACATAGGCCAGCTCCATTGTCCCCAACTGCAAACTGAAATAAGGACAGGACTGCAGAAAAATACCTGGGCTTCCCTCCTAAACTCCATAAAGCTGAACGCACTGTGCTTCAGAGCCTCGGATTCCACTGGGCGGCGTAGTAATGAGCGATCTTCTCCTGAGGTCCGTCTCCTTCATTTTCACATCACTCTGGTCAATCGCTGTGTAACATCTTCTTTTTTTTTTTTTTACTATTTTTTTAAATTGTATTTATTTATTTATTTATTTATTCGTATGAATGTGTATGAATGTACTGTCTGCATGTAGGCTTGTGCATCCGTGTTGTGCGCGCAGAGATCAGAAGAGGGTGTCAGATTCCCCTGGAACTGGAATTTCTCCTGGAATTGGAGTTAAGGACAGTTCTTAGCCGCCATGTGGGTGCTGGGGTTTGAACCCGGGTCCTCTGCAAGAGCAGTTGGTGCTCTTAACCGCTAGGCCATCTCTCCAGTCCCAACAACGCCTTCTAACATTTGGTGCAGAACCAAGGAAAGGGTTTGGGGGTCCAGAGCCCCAGCGCCCCCTGCTGGGCAACGTTCTCTCCCTCTCCCCTCAGCCTTCCCCCTTCCCCTGTCCCTCCCCCTCTCCCTCCTCCCTCTCCCTCTCCCCTCCCTCTCCCCTCTCCTCCTCTCTCTTCCTTTCCTCCTTCTCCTCTCCCCTTCCTCACTCCCCCTTTCCCTCTGTTCCCCTCCCCTCCCTCTCACTCCTCTCCCTCCTTTCTCTCCCTCTCTTCCCTATCCCCTCTCCACCTCTTTCTCTCCTTTCACCCTGAGTCCCATCCACAGCCCAGTGCCCTCTGAGCTCACTTCTCAGATAAACAGCTGTCCACTGGACTTGAAAACCTCACCCTCAGCCGGGGCGTGGTTGTGCACACCTTTAATCCTAGCACTTGGGAGGCAGAGGCAGGTGGATCTTTGTGAGTTCAAGGCCAGTCTGGTCTACAGAGTGCATTCCAGGACAGCTGGGACTACAGGGAGACCCTGTCTCAAAAAGACCAAAAAAAAAAAAAAAAAAAAAAAAAACAAGAAAAAGAAAAAAAGAAAGAAAGATAAAAAAAAGAAAACCTCACCCTCTGAGTTATAGGTTACAGGCTCTTCCAGCCTCTGCCTGGTGAGCAGTGCAATTCCTGTGCTGGGATTTGATTGGTGTCTGGGGTAAACTCAGTTCCCACTCTTTCAGAACTTTCCCCGACTCCCCTATCCTCTCTGGCCTCCAGAGCAGAGGCTCTTGCCATCTGACCCAGCAGCCCATCTGACACTCCTTCTCTGAGGTGAGACCCCTTTGGCTCTGCCTTCCTGGCCACTGGAACTAGGGAGCGCCCGCCCCTTCCAGCCCCTGGATTTCATTGATCTGATTCCTCCCCGTAGCAAGTGAAGATTTGCTGCTAGAGAGAATAGACTTTCTTCCTCACCTTGCCTAAAATAGGGTCCAGGGTGTCTGTTCCTAAGGACACGACCCCTGGCCTGCCTTAGAAGTGATGTTAAAGCCTTAGTCTTAACTGACCTCAAGCCTGACACTTTCATTCATTTATCACCTGAGGTTTAGACCCAACATAAATTGGACAACAATCTTGTCTGGTCTGAATCCAAATTCTCACTGATTTAGATGAATCCATAGAAGCAGAATGGCGGGAGATGTGAAGGACTCTGTGTGTCCAGCTTTAAGTCCGCCTCTGCTCTCTGTGTCTTTCTGGCCCACAGAAGCTGACAGGCAAAGCTCTTGGGCCGGCAAACCTCCCACTCCACTCGCATTCCCCCAAGGCCCCTCCACCAGGTCAGCCCTGAGCCACTGCCTGCAAAAGCAGAAGCATGGGATTTTTTAATTTTTGTTTTTATTTTTTGGTCCTTTTGAGACAGGGTCTCCCTGTAGCCCCAGCTGTCCTGGAACTCACTCTGTAGACCAGGCTGGCCTTGAACTCATAGAGAACCGCCTGCCTCTCCTTCCTAGTGCTGGGATTAATGGTGTGTGCCACCACACATGGCCCGCTCTTTCTTTCTTTCTTTCTTTCTTTCTTTCTTTCTTTCTTTCTTTCTTTCTTTCTTTCTTTCTTTCTTTCTTTTTAATTTACTTTAATTTTATTTGGTGTGCTTGAGATAGGGTATCCCTTTAGCCCTAGCTGGCCTGGAACTTAGTCTGTAGACCAGGCTGGCCTTGAACTCACAGAGAGCCGCCTGTCTCTGCCTCCTGAGTGCTGGAATTAAAGGCGTGCACCACCATGCCTGGCTTTTTTTTTTTTTTTTTAGTTTTGTTTGTTGGTTTGTTTGTCTTTTTTATATTTTCTTTTTTTAACACAGTTTTCCTCAGTCTTCCTAATCAGCTCTCTTCTTACAGATATAAACGGGGATGAATTTTTATTTATATATCTATTTTTATTGAATTTTTGTGTATTTCATACACAGCTTCTCAATCAATCCGTCTTAATTGCCTTTATGCTCACTCCTTTTCTCCACTGGCACCCTCCCACAATTGCAACCCCCCCACACAAGTTCAGAGTTCATACATTCTGTCATTTGTTTTAGGGTCTGTTGTGCCAAATTAATCTCCCTCACAATTTCTCAGTCCCAGTTCATCCTCTGAGCTCTAGTCAGTCTATCCAGAGTCCCTCTTTTGTAGAAGGCCAGTTCAGCAGGGCATGGTGGGATTCGCCTTTCAGCACTTGACAGGCAGAGGCAGGTGTAATCTCTGCGAATTCAGGGACAGCCTAGTCTACATAGCAAGTTCCAGACCAACTTGAGCTACAGGGAGGCCCTGCCTAAAAAAAAAGCCAGATAAGTTTGGGTTCCGATACCCATTTCTTTAGTTCCATGCCTGGATTTTGTCTGGTTGAGCTTGCATGGGTCTTGTCCATGCTGATACCAATGCTATAGGTTCATATGAACCTGGTCCTAGGAGCTTGTAGGGCTCATTTCCATATGGTCTTACACTACCACCCTGGCTTTTACAATCTTTCTTCCCACTCTTCTGAAATTTTCCCTGAGCGCTGGGTGAGTGACGCTGAATATAGGTGACCTGTCCATGAACCCACACTCTGTAGACTCTTAATCTCCACAGTTTGGCCATTCATGCCCTTTTGAGTTCCTGGCCTCCTGTTGCATGGGGGAGACTTCTTAACCAAAGTTAAGAGGTTAATTAATGTCCTCTGGGCACCTGTTTCCATTTTTTTGTGAGCCTTTGTGTAGAGGTTTAATTTAGAGGTGTCCCTTAGGCCTAGACA
This sequence comes from Rhizomys pruinosus, assembly GCA_009823505.1. Classification (NCBI taxonomy): domain Eukaryota; kingdom Metazoa; phylum Chordata; class Mammalia; order Rodentia; family Spalacidae; genus Rhizomys; species Rhizomys pruinosus. Next base: position 3,153,919 of record VZQC01004543.1, read on the forward strand.
ATTCATACATATGTGTCCAGTTGTTGGACTCTGTACTTTTCTTCAAATTTTGCAAAAGAAGGAGCTTCTCTCTCTCTCTCTCTCTCTCTTTCTCTCTCTCTCTCTCTCTCTGTCTTTTTGAGACAGGCTCTACCTGTAGCTACAGCTGGCCCAGAACTTGCTATGTAGACCAGGCTAGCCTTGAACTCACAGAGATCTGCCTGCATCTGCCTCCAGAGTGCAGAGATTAAAGGTGTGTCCTGCTACACCTGGCAAAAGAAGCTTCTTTGCTAAGTGGTGTCTGGGATATTTCTATTTTGCAGGTAGAAAGCTACAAGGAACATGTCCATCACTGGTCTCTCCTGTGATGCCCGTCAAGCTGCCCTGCTGCTGTCTGCTCATCACAGACCTCACTGCAGCTGTACTTGGGCTTTCTGTTGCTTTGTCAGGTAAACTACTCCTCCAGAGTATGCAGTGTTCTGTCCACAGTTGTATTGTCAGGGGGCCATTGTGTGCTGGGCACTGTGGGATGTCTCCAGATAAAACACAAGAACAATTCTACTTTGCTTGGAACATATATTTTATCAGGAAGTCACAGGCAGCAATAAACAAGTGAAGGGGTAGGGCAGGCTGCAGGCTGCGCAGAGACCAGCTCAGCCTCCGTGGGAAGATGGCGTTTCAGCATCCTCTTGAAGGAGATGCAGGAGTCCTGTGTCTGCCTTGTAAACTATTCCAGACAGAGAGCAAGGAGGGCAAACCCCACAGGAGAAGCTCAGGGAGGCTGCTGTGCTGAGGGGGTGAGGGGAGAAGAACGATGTGGTCGGGAAGTAATAGCACTGCCATTCCCTGTGCTGTCAGTTACCATGCTCAGCTGTGCTCTGGAAATATTAACTAGAAAGTTCCAAGGGTAATAAACTCTTGTCTTTAATTGTAGACTGCTGTGCAGTCATTAGAACATAGTGGTTCAGGCTGACAGACAGCACACGGCTCCCTGAGAGCTGAGCTCGAGTCCGGCTGCAGAGTCTGTGCTCCTCAGCTACACCTGCTGCCATCCCATCAGGAGGCTGTGGGACAGTGAGACTCAAGGTCACCTGAAACAGAGACACACATATGTGCTTTCTGTGTTTATGACAGGATATCCTGAGGAGATATAAGGGCAGTTATCACCACTGGATCGGCCTGCACAGAGAATCCTCACAGCAGCCTTGGAAGTGGACAGACAACACCGAATACAACAACATGTGTGTTTTCAGACTTCTTTTCCTCTTACAGTGTTCATATGCTGTTGGGTGTGAGACGTATTCATGACATTCACAGGGTAATATCCTATGAAGTTCACTGTACTGTGAAGGGAGAAATGCAAAGCCTTGGGCTGGAGATGGAGGTCAGAGTGAGAGAGTGCTGACATGCACGAGCCAATCCCAGCAAACTCCACATCCCACACGCTGAAATCCTTTCCTTGCTCTTCCATTTATTAGCTGTGATTTTTACATAACTTTTAGTTACTGTGAATTCACTTGAAATGTTTAGGTGTTGACCACATTTGGGATAGCCGTTCCCTATGACCAAGTTAAAACATTGCCTGGTGATAAATGTCCTGTGTAGAATGTAGACAGAACTGCATTGAGGACTCTGAAATCCCAGGAAGCCACTGCAGAATGACAAGCATCTGAATTCTCAAGTTCACTCTGCACTGTTTCACCTGTTCACAAAGGCAGAGATTGAGGGGAGCAGTGGAGACCTCCCTAAATTCTCATCTTCGGAGGGACCAAGAAACAGTTCTCAGAATGTGAACGTTGCCATTTCCAGAAGAGCCATTTCATTGGAAAGATAAATGATAGGACCCAGTCATTTTGATGAATCAAAGCTAAGACCTTTCAGCAATTTATTAGGAACGTTTGTTTCTCACTTTTATACATGTATGAAACAGCTTGAGGCGAGACTGAAGTTCCCCTCCTTGAGGTCTCCAGGGAAGTAGTTCCTTTGAGCAGGGAGGTGAGAAGCAGGTAAAGACTCAGTCAGTTCAATACTGAGCATGGAGTGGATGAATAAAGACAGTGTGATATTCGACTAAAAATGTGAGAATGTAAAATTAACTAAGTGTTAATCCTAGAACTTGGGAGGCAGAGGCAGGTGGATCTTTGTGAGTTCAAGGCCAGCCTGGTCTACAAAGTGAGTTCCAGAACAGCTGGGGCTACAGGGAGACCCTGTCTCGAAAAGACCCAAAAAAAAAAAAAAAAGTAACTAAGTGCAAAAATAGTATACATAATTCCTGATGGGCTTTTACCTCTCAAATTCATACTAAAAATATGTAGGGGAGACCATAGGGTTTTGAAATCAGAAGCAAAATGTATACCCTAGCCTATGCATATTTACTATTTTTGTTTTTAGGATGGATGTCTATGGAGAAGGAGCATGTGACTAAGTAGTGATAGAATCAGCAGTTCCAGGGACAGTCCACCTAGGAGATGGATTTGCAGCAAACCCAGCACCTCTGACCTGCAGTGCCCCAAACTTTTATTTTCCTCACAAAGAATATAAATATATTAACATATTAATTTAGTGCGTGCATGTGTATTTGTGTACATATATGTAGACACATTCCATGGTAAACCTGTGGAGGTCAGAAGACAACTTGCAGGAGTCAGTTCTTTCTTTACACCATGTGAGTTCCAGGGCTGAACTCAGGTCATCAGGCTTGGCAGCAAGTGCGTTGACTTCCTGAGTCATCTTGCTGATCCATCCAGCCAGCCCTCTGTAAGGATCCTTCCTAAAGCCTGCTTCTGCTTGGCACACTCCTCCCAGACTCTTCCTGAATCTTCCTTGGCCTGGGATGACAAATTCAGAGACACTGTCAGGTCTACCTTTCATGACATCAATTCTTGGCATCTGAGGACAGTCAAGCTTAGTCCCTCTTGTGGGGACGATGGCTGAGCAATGACAAAAGTAGGCTCAAAAGGACCAGAACAGTTTGAAATTTGCTTCTTAGTCCTCATGTTCCATTTCCATTGAACAGGACGATGGTATCATCTCCTGGGAGCTGTTGGAAACTCTGGAGTGATCGTGTCCTGATGGGCCTCTGTGGCTGTACTCAGCCTGTTCCACTTCCTCTCTCACCTGCAAATGGAGAAGCTGGAAATGCAAGTTCTAAGCTTAAAGCCTTAAGCTGGTTGGAGGTCAGGCAGTATTGACCCAGCCCAGCTGCTCACTACAGTCCCAGGGCTTCCCATGTGCTATCAGGGCCAGCAGGTAATCCATAGCCCCAGGGACAGAATCTAAAGCCATATCAGGCACAGCCACTTTCATTGGACACACTCGGGTTATCTTGATCAGTCTGAAATGTCAGTTTGGGAATGATAATCTCTAGACATTTTTAAAGCCGCACTGCTAGCCTGGTGACTAAGGTGATGATGCACCTCTCAGGCATTATTTTCCCCATGGAGTTAAGACTCCTATCTTCAATAATTGCTTATTGGCTGAAGGGACAGGGTGGGGATTATATTTTTTTCCCCTGAATCTCATTCCTACAAAAACAATAAGTTTTGTCCTATCTAGAGGAAAGATGAGGTACATCAATGCTTCCATCAGAAACCAGAACTCAACAAGAGAAGCAGAATGTGCTTGTGAAAAAGGAGACACAAAAATCACACACAGTGACCAGAAAGCTGTATAACACTACTGATAAACTACATGAACTGCTTGACCAAAAGCATGCTGAACCGGAAATTTAATATAATGATTAAAGAAAATACAGAAAACACACCATGTTGCCAGCAGGCTGCACTGACTACCTGCCCTACCCTGGAAACCCTTACTCCCCATGATGGACAAACTCCAAATAGGTTTGATAGCTCCTCATTGTTTCACCCAGTTCAGAGCTTGCTGACCAGGTTCATGGAAATCTCCCATCTCCATCCTGCACCTCCCTGACACCATGTCTATACAGAACCCAATCTAGAATTACCCCTCAAATGTAATTTTCAGTTCAAATGGAACACACATCTGTATCTTAGGGCTAAGCTTCTTCCCTCAAATCCTTCATAGGCACCAATGTCCCCTTGGTGAGTACTTTTGATTTGACCCAGATCCGCGGGGGAGTTGAATACTAGAACAACTTTGCAGCTTGAATGGCCTGAGAAAACACAAGTTGTTAAGAATAGACTTCAAAACCTCAGTGACTCCATAGGCTATGGCTTCTCAACATTCTTCACTGGATAAGAAACATTTCTGTGAGTTTCTTGTCACAATTGGCTCTACAAATTCCTTGCCAAGCATGGTGGTGCACGCCTTTAATCCTAGCACTTGGCAGGCAGAGGCAGGTGGATCTCTGTGAGTTATAAACATATCTGTTACAGTTTTTTAAAACAAGCGAATACTGTTGCGAGTCTTGTCAACTATGAAGGAAGGACTACTACATGGGAAAAGGAATACACACGATGTCATCCTAAGTGAGCGCACACACTTTAAAATATGCATGTTTAAAGCTGTGCATGGTGGCGCACGCCTTTAATCCTAGCACTTGGGAGGCAGAGGCAGGCAGATCTCTGTGAGCTCAAGGCCCACCTGGTCTATGTAGTGAGCTCCAGGCCAGCTGGGACTAAAGGGAGACCTTGACTCAAAAAGACAAAATAATAATAATAATAATAATAATAATAATAAAATATGCATGTTTAGCACTGGCTTGGCTGCCCGCACTGGCTTCCTGAACTCTCACCGAAGCCAGGTAGCAATGCATCCTGAGACAGCCACAGGGGGAAATGATCCAAAATGGAACGTGGTAGAAGTGGCAGGAGAGAGGGAAAGCTGCTGCTTTTACTTTTCAGTGCTGGCAGGAGACTGAAAACCATGCATCACACAACACAGCTCCTAAACTTGCTCTGATAAGTCACAGTGAACAGCTTACGGTCACTGGGGCTTGCTGGTCATCTAAGGCAAGCTCACTGTAAACTCCATCAACCAGTACGTTATCATATAAAGCACTGCTGTAAGGGAAGGGAAGGGGGAGGGAAAGGACACACATTGAACAACTCAGCAGACACACCTGTGCAAAACAATCCCAAGGGTCTCCTCTCCTTGCAGGAAGTGCCCCTGCTCATTCCACTCCGCTAATATGTTCCAATATAATTGCAGTCAGTATGGGTACATTCCAACAAGTGTCAGTTTTGTCTCTAGGGTAACAGTGGAGGATCAGATACACAGATCCCCTGGAACTGAAGTTATTGAAAGTTGTTAGCCGCAATGTGGGTGCTGAGAATCACTCCAGTCCTCTGCAGGAGCAGCGAGAACTTTCTGCTCTTTACCCTGAGCCATCTCTCCAGCAGGTTGGTTTTTGGTTTTGGTGTTTTGCTATTCTTTTTGAGACAGGAACTTCCTATAGCCCCAGCTGTCCTGGAACTCACTATGCAGACCAGGCTGTGTTTGAACTTACAGAGATTTGCCTGCCTCTGCCTCCAGACTGCTGGGATTAAAGGCTTCTGCCATGAAGTCCAGCCTGTTTGTTTGTTTGTTTGTTTTTAACTTAAAAATACATTTATCTGTGTATTTCAGAGAACAACTTGCAGGAACTGGTTCTCTCCTTCATGACATGGATCTCCTTCCATGATGTGGGTCATGGGAATCAAACTCAGGTCATCAGGCTTGGCAGCAAGTACCAAGTGGGTACACTGAACCTTCTTGGTGACCCTTTTTAAATTTTGTTTTCTCACGTTCTGTGAATGTGTAGTGTTAATGAAAGTGTGTATGCATGTTTACATACACATGCACATGCATGTGTGTGGAACCCCCAAGCCTGACACTATGCATCTTGAGGCAGGGTCTCTGACTTGAACTGATAGCTTGACTTGACAGTATGGGTTAGCATAGGCAGCTTGCTCTGGGACTCCCTTGTCTCCACCTTCCTAGTTCTGGAGTTACGGCTGCCAAGCTCACCCAGCATTCATGTGGTTCTGGGGATGCGACCTCCAGTTCTCATGCTGGGAAGGCAAGCACGTTGTGAACCTAGCCATCTCCCAGCCCACCTTGTGCAGGGTTTTATTCTTATAGATCCTCATAGGTGAGAAACTTTTAAAATGGATTCAGGAGAAGTGTTGAGGTTAATTTGATTGGAGATCAGGTGCTGGAGATCATGAGAGCTTCTTGGGGAAGGGAGATGGATGAGAAGAAGAAAGTCATGCTGACTACAGGTCAGGAAAGCAGGTAGGGGCTTCTGGGGAGGGCATAAGTGACACTAAGACCCCAGTCATCCTCCCGTCTTCTGATCCCCATCAAGGCTTCAGATCCGTCATGTTTCTTTTTGCCCTCTGACTCCTGAGGTCGTAGAACAGAATGTTCTCCTTATCACAAGGTCTTGGCCTTGTCCAGTCAGGGTGGCACCTGCTGTCTTCCCCAGAGAATCTCATCAGCCACTGACAAGCCATCTGCAAAGGGTCCTGAGGACTCACCATGGATTTCCAAATCCTCAGGATGAACAATTAAGATACTTCCCCTTTCCTCAAAATCAGAGCATCACTAGGGGATAGGAGGTGGGACAGAAGCTGACTAAAGAAGGGCTGCATACTCAATGACCTTCAAGGCTGCTCATCTATAACAAGCTACCTGACATAAGGACTGTAGAAACTGGGCCTACTACCAAACTGGCAGTGAGTGACTTTGTCTCTATGTTCTGAATGGAAGTTACTGGAAATTCCTACCAGCAATGCAGGTGTCACCTGGAGATGTTAGAAATGCAGTGTTCCAGACCCAGTGAGCATGGCTCCACTGCCTAACAAGACTCCAGGGGATTGGTGGCCAGATTAACATTTCACACACACGCACTAATGTGACAGAGCCTCTGGCCAAATATATTCTGGCTTTTCATGGGGAGGACACCAGAGAACTTAGATGGGGGGGTGAACCCAGTGTTCTTAAAGGCTGAACCATGTCTCCAGTGCCTTGATACCAAGGCCTTATCAAGCTCATGCTTGAAAACTCTACACCCAGCTTTCAGCTTCTCCACAGCTCATAGCTTGTGAACTTTGGGTTTGAACTGCAAACTGTCCTCATGATCAGCTCTCAGTGCTATCGAATAGCCAGTTTACTTTGGCCATCTTCATCCACTTCCACCTTAGCAGAGCGTCAGCAAGGACCTCAGGAGTCCTTGTCAGCAGGTCAGGGGTCCACTTCTTCACTTTTCTGTTTTCCACACTGAAGTTGCATTCTTCTAACTACAGCAGATAGGAGGTCCAAGGTCATATGCCAGGAAAGGAGAAAGTGCCAGAGGCTGGGAGGTTGAAGAGATTGTTAGAGGCCTCCAATACTTTATCCCCAGCACCCAGGTGTACATCAGAACACATGAGCTTCATGTAAGCAGGCACAGACATCAGCAAGACAGTATCTGTACACAGAACTGCACACAGGCAGGCACATAGACCTGCAGGCAGAAACACAGACAGGTGAGGTGAAGGCTGAGGCCTCTGAGGTCAAGCCATGTTTATACAGACTCTCACAAAAGCAGCACTCTGTCAAAGATAATTCTATGACAGATTCCATCACTGTTTATTTTGGAGTCTCCAGAGATTTCAAGTCAGCCATTTTGGATGTCTAATGTCAGCCATGTTGGCCCATGCTAGATACTCATGTCAGCACCTCGCTGTCTAAACACAAACTGTCCCTTATGGCCTTTCGTTTCTGACACCTTCATCAGTGGAGTCTTCCATAGACACCAAGTTAATCGTGATGTGTCTAAGAGTTAAATTTTATTAAATTAAAAGTGAAAGGCAGTCTTTGTACCAAGAACTCAGGGTCCATTGCCAAATGAGACATGTGAATTGAGTCAATGTAGATGTCCCCTCCTTGAAAGAATGTTTTAGTGAGTTAGATGTAGAGAATCCAAACAACTGGAAGGAAGGAAGGAAGGAAGGAAATAAGGAAGGTAGGAAGGGGAAGAGAGAGAAAGGAAAGAAGGAAAAAAGGAAAGAAGGAAAGGAAAGGAAAGGAAAGAAAGAAAGAAGAAAGAAAGAAAGAAAGAAAGAAAGAAAGAAAGAAAGAAAGAAAGAAAGAAAGAAAGAGAAAAGAAAGCAAGCCAGGCCTCTGAAGCTTTGCACTCTAGCGTCAGCTCCCAGGAGAAGCCGCTAGTGGCTCCTTCTCCCCATCCCCCCACTGGTTCTGCAGGTGTGCCAAGACAGTCATAATCACACAGCCATGTTCTTCCCAACAGGATTCACAACAGCTGAAAGCTGTGACAACAGGCCAGCTTGCTTCCCTCTAAAAAGGGTTACACAGCCACGGGCACTCCTAAGCCTTAAAATGGAAGTTTCCACCGCCAGTATACAATCCCCCGAGGAGGACACAAAATGCCAGGGCTTCGGAGGCCACTGTATGTGCCACTGCCAGTCAGGTTTCCATCCAGCAGCTCCACAAGACACCAAGGACACTGGGGTGATGCTGGTGGCATTCATCCCTGCAGGACGACCTCTGACAGACCTTGGGAAAGACAGTAGGAGGCCTGACCATTTGGTATCAGAGCTTCTACCCAGTGGTCAGTGCATGAGCAGACAATCACAGTGACTGCCACAGACAGGAAGGGCTGCTGGTCCACCCAGATGTGGGGCTCTGAGTCTGCTACAGATGTCTGTGGATGAGAGAGCTCTCTAGGCTGTCCTTGTGGTGACAGCCAGGTTCCAGAAGAGCTTGGATGAACACGGAGGATGTTGGGAACGCCTCTGTCCTGAACAAACATCCTCAGAATATGGGGTCTGCTCCACAGTGGGGATTCCATGCCTGTACTGTAAACTGGTCAGAAGCCCACGATTAAGGAGATCACAGGCCCTAGTGGGAAACCTGCCGTGGTTTTGCAACTCGCTGTGCTGTCAAACTGCATTCTAAATATTTACATTCGTATCCACAGATTTGTCCAGCTCACAACTCTGGTCAGAGATGCTTCTTTTTGCAGTAGATGGTAATTAAAGCAGAGACTCACAATCAGTCAAGTGCCAAGTATAAGTAATACTGAGGGCTCAACCTTCCCTCGTCCAAGGCTCAAAGAACTTTGAGGAAGAGAGGGCAGACAGAATGTAAGAGCCTGTGGCTAAGCGGGAGAGCTGGGAAATGCTGAGTTCTGGACAGGTTCTGGCTGTCCACACATCAACTCAGAGCAGCTGTGGTTACCTGCATACGATCAAGCCAGTCATAATTGCAGCATGGATGGGAGAATGGACCCAGAGGTACAATGTCTATCAAAGGAAGTATTCTCAGCTGCTGGCTGCTGAGGGAGGCAGAGTCAGCATTCTTTGGAGATGTGGCTGCTGGTAGGTTGATGGCTCAGTGGATGGCCACAAAACTATCTATAGGAATAGGAACAGAAAAAGAAGGAATAGGAACAGCATTAATAAGACTCAGGGGTTATTAATAACATTTAAAAAAAAATCAGGACAATGCTGGGCGTGGTGGCACACGCCTTTAATCCTAGCACTTGGGAGGCAGAGGCAGGCAGATCTTTGTGAGTTCAAGGCCAGCCTGGTCTACAGAGTGAGTTCCAGGACAGCTGGGGCTACAGGGAGACCCTGTCTCGAAAAGAACAACAAAAAAAAAAAAAAAAAGTAATTTAGAAGAAGGAACCTTTTCAAGGTAAGTCAGTTGAATGAGGTTGTGCTTAAAAGTTCAGTTTCCTGGGGCTGGAGAGAGGACCAGCACCCACATGGACGGCTAAGAACCGTCTGTAACTCCAATTCCAGGAGACCTCTTATGACCCTCTTATGAACCTCTTATGACCTCCGCGGCATTGCATGACACGGGTGCACAAACCTACATGCAGACAGTACATTCATACACACACACACACACACACACACACAAAAGTTCAGTTTCCCTAAACGCACAAAGCTTCAATAAAAAATTGGCTTTGAAAAAAAACAAAACAAGTTGTTTCCCTGAAATTGAAGAGATAATGTTTCCCAAGTCTTTTTCTTTCTTAAAAAATGTGTTTACCCAGGGTAAAAAAGGGCAGCCGAAGAGACAGCACTCATTTGTGGGTTCTAGGAACCGAACCTTTTACGTTTTGGCTGTTAGCCTTAGCCTTTAAGGGCCAATCCTAGCACTCATTTGTGGGTACTGGGAACCGAACCTTTTACGTTTTGGTTGGTAGCCTTAGCCTTTAACGGCCATGCTATCTCTCAGGCCCAGGTAACAGCGGCGATTTAGACCTACATAAGTGTCAGCCAGAGGCTGGGAAGTTGAAGAGATTATGAGAGGAGCCTCCCACACTTCACACGAACTTTATTCCCAGCACCCAGGTGTACATCAGAACACATGAGCTTCATGGAAGCAGGCACAAACATCAGCAAGACACTATCTGGACACAGAGCTGCACACAGGCAGGCACATTGACCTGCAGGCAGAAACACAGACAGGTGAGCTGAAGGCTGAAGCCTCTGAGGTCCAGCCATGTTTATACAGACTCTCACAAAAGCAGCGCTCTGTCAAAGATACTTCTGTGACAGACACTGTTTATTTTGGAGTCTCCAGAGATTTCAAGTCAGCCATTTTGGATGTCTAGTGTCAGCCATCTTGGCACATGCCAGATACTCATGTCAGCACCTTGATGTCTAAACACAAACTGTCCCTTATGGCCTTTTGTTTCTGACACCTTCATCAGTGGAGTCTTCCATTGACACCAAGATAATCGTGATGTGTCTGAGAGTTCAATTTTATTAAATTAAAAGTGACAGTCTTCGTACCAAGAACTCAGTGTCCATTGCCAAATAAGACATGTGAACTGAGTCAATGTACATGTCCCTTCCTTGAAAGAGTGTTTTAGTGAGTTGGATGTAGAGAATCCAAACAACCAGAAAGAAAGAGAGAAAGAGAGAGAAAGGAAGGAAGAAGAAAGGGAGGAAGGGAGGGAGGGAGGGAGGGAGGGAGGGAGGAAGGAAGGAAGGAAGGAAGGAAGGAAGGAAGGAAGGAAGGAAGGAAGGAAGGAAGGAAGGAAGGAAGGAAGGAAGGAAGGAAGGAAGGAAGGAAGGACCATAGGTGAGCACATCTGTGTTGGTTCCTGTGTGGGTTTGCGATTTGTCCGTGTGCGACCGGCAGAGGGCGGGCGGCGCAAGTCCAGGAAATAGGGCTTGAAGGGGAGGGGCTGCGTCTTGGGGACCCAGTTCCCTCCAGGGACTGAGCAGTGGAGAGTAGACAGAAGGTGTGTGTGCACCCAGGCCAAGGAGTGTGGGTTTGGAAAGAGATAGGCAGTGTTAGGTGGTGTAGGTGGGGTGGAGCGTTCGAAACTTCCGCTGAGACCCGTAAAGGCAGAAAAAACGTTTTTCTATGCCACGTGCATCATTAACAAATAGTTTCAAGTAGGTCTCTGGTAGATGTTACTCTTGCCAGTGTTGGTGGTGCACACTGGTAGGGTTTGCTACAGGAGGCAGAGGCAGGAGGATCTGGAGTTTGAGGCCAACCTGGACCACACATTTTCTGCCCCCTGCTAAAATGTGAATTTGATGTTTCTTCTCACGTTTTTTATCTTCTCTCCTGTCCTCCCCTCCACTCCCCTATTCTTTTCTCTTTTCTCTTTTTTCTTTTCTTGAGAAGAAATCTAGGAAATGTTCCCTAGATCTGCCAGAATCCTACACAGGCCTCATGGGTTTTGCTCTGTGCTTGTCTAGTCACTTCACATGAAGGCCTGGATCATCCTCCATATACTTGATGGTGGGTCTTTTCTCTTTCCTCCCTCTAGTTCTCCTACTTGTCCTGCTCCTCCACTTTTTTGGGAGGGGGGCTTTTGAGACAGGGTCTTCCTGTAGCACCAGCTGGCCTGGAACTTGCTATGTAGACCAGGCTGGCCTCAATCTTGCAGACATCTCCCTGCCTCTGCCTTCCAAGGCATGGGCCACTGTTACCAGAACAGGCCTCTGGGACCCAGCAGTCTGAGGGCCAGCTCAGGAGGTACCCTACCCCATCCATCACAGGGCCCTGATGGTTGGGGCACCATCTTGGATTTCAGTCAATGCTTTTTTTTTTTTTTTAGTCTCCCTGTAGCCCCGGCTGTCCTGGAACTCACTCTGTAGAGCCTGGCCTTGAACTCTCAAAGATCTGCCTGCCTCTGCCTCCCGAGTGCTAGGATTAAAGGCGTGCGCCACCACGCCCGGCATGAATCCATTTTAAATGCTTGATTCTTTTTTTTTTTTTTTTTTTACTTTCTTTTGTTCTGTAACTAGAACACTGTCATGAAACCATTTTTTTTTAATGTGTATGAGTGTACTGTCTGAATGTAGGTTGGTGCACCCATGTCGTGCAATGCCGCAGAGGTCAGAAGAAGGCATCAGATTCTCCTGGAACCGGAGTTAGACTGTTCTTAGCCGCCACGTGGGTGCTGGGAATCTAACCCAGGTCCTCTGCTAGAGCAGTCGGCGCTTTTAACCACTGAAACCATTTTTATGTTGGTCCATGTGATATGGCAGTCTGAATCTGCAGTCTTGGATATGGTCACTCATATTGGTTCAAGAATAAACTACCTTTTTCCCTTTGAGGTGAGAGCTCTGTTTTGCATGGCAGAGGGTACTAAGGACCTCCATCTCACTCTGTACATCTCTCTCCATAGTGACTCTGCCTCCTAGAGACCCTGTCTCTGTCCTCCTCAGCAGACAGAATCCATTGACCTGGGCTTGCCTGTCCTTGTCTTGAAGGATCACTGAGAACTCAGAAGACAGCTGTGGCAGTGTGGACTCAGCTATCCTGGCCCCAGAGGGCCAATGCTGAACTGTGTGGTGCTCAGGGCTTGAAAAAGAAGGTTGAATACATCCCTTCATTCTTTTCTGATTTTATTTTATTTATTTATTTATTTAATTTTTTTTTGTCTTTTCGAGACAGGTTTTTAAAGAAATTTCTGCAGGACAGTAAAAAGCTGGTTCCTATCATTCTATCTCTGCAGAAGACAAAGTGTGTGAAGTCGCTGTTTCTAAATTAAGGCAGCTTGCCTTTTCAGATCTAAAGCTTTTTTCTCAGTTTCATTATGTTTTTAGTTCACTTAATTTAGTGTCGCAGTTTCTCTCTATGGGGAGTGACCATGGATAAGGCTGCGATTTTGAACCAGTGTGACTAGCTGGCCAGCCATTCCTGAAAGGTTCACTGCTTGACAAAGTTCCAGTGACCTGACTCAGTTGGTTGAAGTCTCCTATCCAGCTGACCTGGATTTTTTAATAATTCTATTTATCATATTAATTCTCATTTTTCTGGCCTGCTTGACTTTCGGCTTTCTAGCAATTTGGGTACGTGCTTCTGCCCCAAGGAGTGGAACTGACACTTTTGCTTTTTCTAGAAATGAGTACTTTGTGAGAAATAATGGCACTGTGTACACAACTTAAAAGCATGATACAGTAGCAATTAAGAACTCTACAGAAACTTGTTTCATGCACAGATTGCCCAAGTAGAGAAAGGAATTTTGATCGCATGGTCAGGTTTAAACTAAAAAGAGGATTGTAGAGCAAAGTGAAACTAAGTCCAGTGAGGCCTTGGGTTCTAGTGATCTGACCTAAAGATTAATAGTCTTTAGAAAATCACCTTAGCAGAAAGTGTAAAAAACAGAAACTGAGGAAAACAATGAGAATAAAAACAAGATATGAATCAAAGCTACATCAGCCACAAAATGGTCGAGCAAACAAGGAACTAAAGTAAAAAAAAGTAAAGTTCTCTATTGTTAAAGCTTTAAAGCTCATTTTTTAAAGCTCATTTTTTACACTGTCTAGCACCTATATAACCACAAAGCATAAAGAGTGAAGTCCTCAGAGTTAAAAGTTACTATTAACTTTGCTTTGCTGCAAAACTGCTAAACTGGTTAGCTGAATGGTTGTACTATTATTGTTTAAGTTTCCTGATGTCTCAACTAAATGGTTGTATCATTATTGATTGTTTTACTGTTTTTGATGTTAAGAATGATTTCGGGTGTGAATTTTCTGAAAAGTATTTACAGGGAAGTTGGGTAAGCTTGCATAACCTGTATAGTTTTAGGGTATATAAAAATAAACATTGGTACCTGAGGGGCAGAGAAGAGAGAAAAGAAATTGGCAGAGTTGCAAACCCAAAAGGCCCTCTACACTGGATCAGAGAAGGCAAATGGATGCTCTCTGTAATCCTGAGGCATGGTGGTGCACGCCTTTAATCCCAGCACTCTGGAGGTAGAGGCAGGCAGATCACTGTGAGTTTAAGGCCAGCCTGGTCTACAGAGGGAGCTCCAGGACAGCTGGGACTAAAGGGAGACCCTGTCTCAAAAAAGACGAGAGACAGAGAGAGAGAGAGAGAGACAGAGAGAGAGAGAGAGAGAGAGAGAGAGAGAGAGAGAGAGAGAGAGAGAGACAAACCCTAGAGGTCCTCTGCACAGGAGCAGGGAAGATAGATGCTCCTCAGGTCACGAAAAGAAAGAGATTCTGTGTCTTCTTTGATTAATTTCTTTGCTGCCTTTGCAACCCACCCACTTCAGGAATTGGATCTGCTGGAGCTGGACTCTGACAACTAGCTTGCCAACAAATAGCTGCAAATTACAGAAAGCTTCTTTTTTTAAACTCCTCTCCCAGAGGTCTGAACTGTCAAGCTTCCTCTAAGCATGAAGATGACCCTGCAGAGGCCATGTTAAAGGCAGAGCTCACCACCCCAGCCAACCCTCAGGAGGGAGAGACTGACATGCATTTAATGAAATTTGACTCAAAGGGAGAGGGCTGAGGAGCTTCAGAGGGAACCATGAACCAGCTGACTCTCAGGCATGTTTAAATGTCACACTGTGTCTCTGCAGAGAGGAGGGTGGCAGTGTAGATATGCATTGTCACTTCAAATGATGCTGTTATGGTTTATGTCATTTAAATATTCCTTGGGAAGACAAGTGATCACTGAATTAGATTAGAAGAGCATAAGGTGGCCGGGCGTGGTGGCGCATACCTTCAGTCCTAGCACTTGGGAGGCCGAGGCAGGCGGATCTTTGTGAGTTCAAGGCTAGCCTAGCCTACAGAGGGAGTACCAGGACAGCCGGGGCCACAGGGAGACCCTGTTTCGAAAAGACCAAAAGAGAAAAAAAAAAGAAGTGAAGCAAAAGTTGTTTTCTTTGTACTTAGATTATTCTTTTTCTTTCTTTTTAAAATTTATTTAATTTATTATTTTTTATCAAATTAGACCCCATGTCCCCCCCTATCCCCCCCCCCACCAGAGCTCATGCATTCTGCCAAACATGTTTTTCATCTCTTCTCAGTCTTTCTCATATTCTCCATGTAGAAGTTGACTGTTTTGAGCAGATAGTTCACTGTTTCAGTCAGTTCTTTGATGCAGTCCTCTTCTGTTTGTTGTTGTTGTTGATTCCAAATGCATCACTCCCAATACTTTGGACAAAAGCTCAAGGGCCATGTACAAGAAATATTCAACTAGGTAATTGGCACTAGCAATCACAGATGAGGGATATCATTCGTCATTTCTTTTTTCTGGGACTGTGTTACTTCACTCAGCATGATTTCCTCTAGCTCCAGCCATTTTCTGCAAGGCTCATGATGTCATCTTTCTTTACTGCTGCATAGAACTTCCATTGTGGTAGATATACCACATTTTCTCTATCCACTCATCAGTTGAGGGGCATTTGGGTTGGTTCCAGCTCCTTGCTATTGGAGGAGACTGAATAAATATGGCCATGCATGTATTTCTGTGGTGGGGTGTGTCTTGAGGGTACATGCCCAGGAGTGGTATGGCTGGGTCAGGTGTGGCATGTTCATTCAAATCTTCCAAGGATTTCTCCACACTGCTTTCCATAGTGGCTGCACAGTTTACATTCCCACACAGCAGTGGATGATGTTCCCCTTTCCCGCAACCTCTCCAGCACTTGGTATATTTGTTTTTCTTGATCCTAGCCAGCTTATTGGAGTAAGATGATATCTTAAAGTGGTTTTGATTTGCATTTCCTTAATGATTAGTGATGTTGAACACTTCTTAAGGTATTCTCAGCCATCTCTATTCCTCAACTTGTGAAGTCTCTGTTCAGCTCTTTGCCCATATATTAAGTGGAGTATTTGTTTTCTTTCTTCCTTTTTTTTTTGAGTAGTTTCTATATTCTGGATCTAATGCTTTGTCAGATGTTTCTCTGTGTGAGGTTTCCTCCACTCTTTCAGATTTCCCTTCGATAACTAGAGTGTGCCATCTAGCATTGTTTTTGGTTCCCGGCCGCAGCATGTTTGTTTCTTTTCTGCGCACTGGTGTTTATGTAGGATTCTTTTTTTTTGTCTTTTTGGCTTTGCAGTGTTTGTGATGCGTCCTTGGAAGTTTGCTGCTGGTGGGTTTATGAACTGTTTCCTTCTATTTCGTGGACTTACTTCTGGGTGGACGTTTTTTTTTTTTAATTTTATTTAATTTCGTATGTGTACGAATGTAATGCCTACATGTACATAAGTGAACCCATATGTGCAATGCCTGAGGAGGTCAGATGAGGGTGTCAATTCCCCTGGAACTGGATTCTCCTGGAATTGGAGTTTTAGATGGTTCTCGCGCCATGTGGTGCTGGGGAACTGTCGATTTCCTTCACTTCTTTTGATTGTTTCTTTTGATGTACAGAAGCTTTTGAGTTTAATGAGGTCCCATTTGTCAATTGTCAACCTTAATTCTTGCGCAGCTGCTGTCTGATTTAGGAAGTCTTTTCCTACGCCTATGTCTTGTAGTCTGCTGCCCACTTCTATTGCCTTCAGAGTTTGGGGTTTCACGTTGAGGTCTTTGATCCATCTGGAGTTGAAGATTATTCTTTTTCTAGGTGTCTGACAATTTGTACCCTGTAAATTATATTAAGCTGTTAGATAGCATGCTCTTTATCTCACAGAGTAGGGGCAAACTCCAATAGCAACAGCTGTGTAATGTGCCTACCAAGGAATCGCCTCACAAAGCTGGGACTTGCAGCCTGTAGTGCCTGCCACCTTAGTAAAATAAAAAATATAGGGAGCAGGTATAAGAATGATTAAGATATTCTGTATGAAATACACAAACATTGAATAAAAAATTTACACAACAAAATAAAACAAACAAACAACAAAAACCAAACCAAACCAACCGATCAACCAAACAAACAAGCAAAAACCAGGGAGCTGGAGAGATGACTCATGGGTTAAGAGCACTGGCTGCTCTTCCAGAAGAGGAGGGTTCCACTAACGACTGTCAGTAATTTCAGTCCCAAGGGATTTGATGTCCTCATCTGGCCTCCTTGGCCATTGCACAACACTGGTACCTTACAAATATGCTGGAATAACATACACACACACACACACACTCACACATTTTTTTTTATACATGGATTTGGGTGAGGATGTGGTTAGGAGACTGAACCCTCACCAGTAATTCCTTTGGCATTTTTCTTGTAAGTTAATTATGGAAATAGAAGAGCAGCATGGGAAATGAAATTGTGTCTTCTGAAGCTGGGCGTGGTAGTGCACGCCTTTAATCCCAGCCCTCAGGGTGCAGAGGCAGGAGGATCTCTGTGAGTTCAAAGCTGGCCTGATCTACACAGTGAGTTCCAGGCCAGGCTACAGGGAGACTCTGTCTCAAAAGAAAAAGAAAGAAATTGTGTCTTCTGCATTAAAAAAAATGTGGCTTTCAGTCACTGCTTTCTTTCATTTTATTTCTTCTCTTTCCCTTTCGTCTCCAATCTTCACTTATCAAAGAAACTTTGGCAGCTGCTGAGGGAGGGGATCCTCATTTCTTGGGGATGTGGTAGCTGGTAAATTGGTGAGTTGGGAGGATGAGGGCTTTAGGGGGAGTTGGAGAGAGATAGCCAGGGATGGTTATGATCAATATTCCTTGCATAAATGCATGAAAACTTCAAGGAATAAAAATTATTTAATGCCGGGTGTGGTATGCCTTTAATCCTAGCACTTGGGAGGCAGAGGCAGGCGGATCTCTGTGAGTTCAAGGTCAGCCTGGTCTACATAGCGAGTTCCAGGACAGCTGGGGCTACAGGGAGACCCTGTCTCGAAAAGACCAAAAACCAAACAAGCAAAAAATTATTACTTAAAAAATAGTAGTGTTGCCGGGCGTGGTAGTCCAGGCCTTTAAACCCAGCACTGAGGAAAGCCGATCTCTGTGAGACTCAGGCCAGCCTGGTCTAAAGAGCACGTACAAGGCTAGGTGGGGCTACAGGGAGCCTTGTCTCAAAAAGAACGATGACATCAACAAAACAAAAACAAAAAGAAAGAAGCAGAAAAAGAAAAAGAAGAGAAAAAAGAAAAAGATAAAAGCTTGACAGGGACAGGAAGGGAGAAGAGAGAGAGGAGGCAGACACAGAACTGGGGCACTTGTCTGTGTGACCACTGGGACTGGCTCTTGGTTTCAAGCTAAATTATAACTTGAAATAATTGAAATGAATGTAATATCTCCAAAATAACCAAGTTGATCACGGTGGGTTGAAGACTTAAATGTCCTCAAATTTAAAAGGGAGACAGTCTACTAAGAACTCAGCAAGCATTGCCAGACATGACAAATGTATTGGTCAAAATGACATGTCCACTCCTTGAAGAACTGTTTTTGTGATTTGGGTGTGAAAAATGGGATAAAGAAACACCGAGAAAAAGAAAAAGGAAAAGAAAAAAGAAAAAGAAGAAAAAGGGAAAAGGAAAAGAATACAAAAAAAGAAAGAAAAACCCAATTGTGGGGCTCCTTTTAATTGGTTCCTATGTATGGGTTCGCGATTTCTCATGGTGAAAAGAAAAAAAAAAACGTGTAACCCAAGCTGGGCTCGAACTCCAGACCCACCTGCCTCTGTCTCCTTCAGCAGATCCTACTGGTGCGCTCCACCACAACCAAATTCGTGTTGCAGTAAAGCTTGCTAAAGTTGTTGCTTGATGACGCTCCCACTACAGAGCTATGAGTCATCTTTACCATGAACCATCCTCTTTACCATGAGGGACCAGGAACTGTCACCAGCGCTTCACCCCTCCTCCACTCTGCGAACACCCTGGGTGTCTTTCCAAACCCACAATCACCACCTTGGCCCCCGAGCCCACCGCCTGTGGCTCACCGAAACAAACCCACCCAGCACAGTGTCCACCACTCCTGCCTAAGCCCACGCCTGCCCCAGCTCCTGCTCTCACCTCACGCAGTCTCTCACTCCTGTCTCTCTGCTCTGCTCTCCATTTGCCCTCTCCACCTCCCGACCTCACACACACACCACCGCCCACTGCCGCACCCACTCCGCACCTACGCTGCCTTTCCTTGCTGCTCACTGACAGTTTTCAAACCACTCCGCCTGGGAAAGTTCATGAGATGCCAACAAATATCTTCAAAATATGAGGTCTGCTCCACAGTGGGGATTTCATGCCTGTACTGTAAACTGGTCAAAAGCCCACGATTAAGGAGATCACCGGCCCTAATGGGAAACCTACAGTGTTTGGGTAACTAGTTGTGCTGTCAAACTGCATTCTAAATATTTATATTTATATCCACGGATTTGTACAGCTCACAACTCTGGTCAGAGATGCTTCTTTTTGCAGTAGATGGTAATTAAAGCAGAGACTCACAATCAGTCAAGTGCCAAGTGTAAGTAATACTGAGGGTTCAACTTCCCTCATCCAAGGCTCAAAGAACTTTGAGGAAGAGAGGGCAGACAGAATGTAAGAGCCTGTGGCTAAGCAGGAGAGCTGGGAAATGCTGAGTTCCGGACAGGTTCTGGCTGTCCACCCATCAACTCAGAGCAGCTGTGGTTACCTGCATAAGACCTGCATAGGATCCAGCCAGTCATAATTCCAGCAGGGATGGGAGAATGGACCCAGAGGAACAATGTCTATCAAAGGAAGGATTCTCAGCTGCTGGCTGCTGAGGGAGGCAGAGTCAGCATTCTTTGGAGATGTGGCTGCTGGCAGGTTGATGGCTCAGTGGATGGCCACAAAACTATCTATAGGAATAGAAACAGAAAAAAAAAAAAAAAAGGAACAGGAACAGCATTAATAAGACTCAGGGGTTATTAATAACATAAAAAAATGTGGACATGAAGTTGGAGATGGGAGGATGAAGGGCACTAGGGAGAGTTGAGAGATAGTGCTAGATGGATATGATCAACTGTATAATTGTGTGGATATGATCAATACGCACTGCATAAATGTATGACATTTTCAGCAAAGAATAAAAAAATAAAAAAAATTCGGAGCAGGATAAGAAAGGGGAGGCAGTCGGGGAGGAGGAGGACGGGGAGGAGGACCGGAGAGAGGAGGAGGAGGAGCTCCGCGCGGGGTGACAAGATGGAACCAGGTCTCTATGCCAAGTGAATAGACAAGCACAAGAGGAGAAGCCCAGGAAGCGTGTGGAGGATGTGGGGCAGAGGAACTGACAGAGATGTCGATTTCCTGTGAGCCCTGAAACTGCTCAAAAACATAAAGCGGATTTGAAGATCAAGGACAAGGACGGCGCAGAGCAGGCGCAGAAGTGGGGTACTTTGTCAGTGTGTCAGCACTGGAATAGCTCTTGATTTAAGCTGAATTATCAGTTAAAGTAATTACTTGAAATGAATTTAATTTTGGAACGACATCCAAGTTAATCGTGATATGTTCAAGAGTTAAATTTTCTTAAATGAAAATTTTTATTAAATTAAAAATGGAAGACAGTCTGTAGCAAGAACTCAGAGGACATTGCCAAAGAAGACATATGAGTTGAGTTAATGTACGTGTCCGCTCCACGAGGGAGTGTTTTAGTGACTTGGATATGAAGAAATCGTACAAATAGCTAGGAAGAAAGAAAAAGAAAGGAAGAAAGGAAGGAAGAGAGGAAGGGAGAAAGGAAAAGAAAAGAAGAAAAGAGAAGAGAAGAGAGGGGAAGAGAAAAGAAAAGAGGAGAGGGGAGGGGAGGGGGAGGGGAGGGGAGGGGAGGGGAGGGAAAAGAAAAGAAAAGAAAAGAAAAGAAAAGAAAAGAAAAGAAAAGAAAAGAAAAGAAAAGAAAAGAAAAGAAAAGAAAAGAAAAGAAAAGAAAAGAAAAGAAAAACCGTAGGAAGATCGAATTCGCATTTTGGCAGGGGTCAAAAATGTGTAGTCCAGGCTGGCCTCGAACTCCAGATCCTCCTGCCTCTGCCTCCTTCAGCAAATCCTACCGGTGAGCGCCACCACAACCGGCAAGCAAATCCCCTGTAAGAGACGTACTTGAGGAGACCACAGAGTGACGCAAGAAGACTGCACATCATTCTTAAAGGCACCCAGCAAGCGTTGTTGCCAACGCTCCTCCTCGCTTATGATCCACAAACACTCCCAGTCTCTTTTCAAACCCGCAGCCACGGGCTTTGGCACTCGCGCACAAACACGCACGCTCAGCCTACTCTCCACAGCTAGGTCCCCTGAGGGAACCAGGTCTCCCATCCCCAGCCCCCGCCCTTCACCCACTTTTCCCAAACAGACGTCGCGCGCCCCCTGCCGGTCGCACACCGAACAAACCCGCCCCTCTCACCTTCACCCAGGCCTGGCCCAGCTCCTGCTCTCATCTCTTGCAGTCTCTTGCAGCCAGCTCCCAAGCGTGATCGCACCACTCCCTTCCTTCTGAAATACTGTAAATCAGGGTGTAGGAGACTCAGAAAGAAAGGAGACTGCTTATGTTTGTAATAAAACAACCTGCATTTCACACAAACCTAAAAAATATTGTTTTAACTCTCTTTCCTGGGCTATTCCTGCTTCACCTATGATGTGAATTTTTATTCCAGAATGTTTGGGGTTTTGGTCAAGCTTTATTTACATATTACACAGCAATTGAAGGTATAAGACTGAGGTAACTAACCCTCTGGGGTGGTTTAATAACCATCACTAACGGCCCGTACTAATCTAGTCCAAAGGACATAAGGGACAGTCTTGTTTCTTGCCCTCCAAAGCCGACTAAGTCTCAGGGGATTATGGGGCAACTCTCAAAATATCTTTTAACTTATGAGATGAGTTAGCTGTCCTCTTGTTCAGGGATGTCATGAAGACCCCACCAGAGGGACTCAAATTAGTGTCCTGTCTATGAAGAGGGAGGTCAACCTGAAGGAAAAGGCCCTTTCATGCTTCTAAGTGAAGCCTTGGTCAAGGAAGAACTCCTGACTTCTCCGTGCATAGAGGAAACTGTAAAAGCAAAGTCAAAGGAGCCAGGGCCTCCCCCCAAAACCTGAATGACCCCTGAGGAGCAGATCCTCAATGTTAGGTCTGAGCTTCCCAGAATCCCAAGGGGCACACAGATGCCCACTTCCTCTAGAGGCTGTCAATCTTCTTACCTCTTCCTCTCTACCTGAGCCACCCTCCCATGGCTATAAATAGGTTGGCCTCAGTCGCCATCTTGCTCCTGTTCCACCGCGCGTCTGCAGGCGACCAGCTCTGGCAGCCCCACATGGAAGTAAATCATGTTCCTGGAGTGACTTAGGCCTCATGTGCGTTTTTATTTGAGGTTTGCGCCTTTTTATAACCTAACACTCAGCTGACCTTGAGAAATCAAAACTTGCTTAATCTGGGACAAGTGTATGGTTTAAACACCCAAAAAGAAAGTCTAACCAAATATTATTGTGATCAGTATATTATTTTTAAAGCCTGAGAAATTGTGCTTCACAGACAGTAGTCTTAAAAGTTCATATGAGGGACTGGAGGTTAAGAGCATTGGCTGTGCTTGCATATGACCCAGATTTCATTCCAGCACCCACAGAGTGGCTAACAACCATCTGTAACTCTAGTTCCACAGGACTCCAATGCCCTCTTCTGACCTCCTCTGTCATTTCAGGACATGGCTACACTTACATACATTCAGGCAATACAGTCACACATATATTTAAAAAGGTCACATGAGATATTGTTTAGAAAACTTAAGATTTTCTCCATGATAAAATGTTACCCAGGCATAGAACTTTAGCTCTCAGCTCGTTCACCAATGCCGTGCCAGTTGCAGCTGAAAAACACGAGTCCACTCTTAGATCTGGGCTTCCCAGAATTCCAAGGGACACAGAGATGTCCACTTCTTCCAGAGGCTGTCAATCTTCTAACCTCTTCCCCTGTACCTGAGGTCCCGTCCCATGGCTATAAATGGGTGTGCCTAGTCATCATCTTGCTTGCTACTACTGTTGCTGCTACACTACCACGTGCTAACAGGTAGTCCGCCCTGGCAATTCCTGAAGTAAATTTTGTTCCCGAAGTGACTTAAGTCTCATGTGCCTGTCTTTTGTCGGGGGTTTGCCCCATTATAATCTGACATCCACTCCTGTCAAAATTAAAGGATGGCTAAATTTCTTCTCTTTCTCTGTGTAGAATCCACCAGGCGTGGTGGCACATGCCTTTAATCCTAGCACTCAGGAGGCAGAGGCAGAGGCAGGCAGATCTTTGTGAGTTCATAGGCCAGCCTGGTCTACAGAGTGAGTTCCAGGACAGCTGGGGCTACAGGGAGACCCTGTCTCGAAACGACCAAAAAAAAAAAAAAAAGAAAAAAAAAAGAAAAAAAGAAAAGATACTCTCTGTGTAGAATCCATTGAAAACTCACATTGTGACTCTACCCACTCCAATAGCTATCAAAATGCCTGAAATTTGGATCCTGAATCCAACTGTCACAGCCAAATGAGAAATAAGAAAAACTTTTTAAGTGGATGCTTTTGGAAGTCCCCATCAAAAAGTCCTAATGGACTTTAAATTGGAAATTTGAAATTCACCTTGTTCTTAGTTCTCCTGGTTCACAAAATGGTGTTACTATTTCAGAATGTATACTCTGTTAGATTATAATGGCGCAAACCCCCAATGAAAGACAGGCACATGAAGCTTAAGTCACTCCAGGAACATGATTTACTTCAATCTCCAGGGAGGGCTACCTGTTGGCATGTGGTGGAGTAGCAGCAGCAGCATGGAGACTGAGGCACACCTATTTATAGCCATGGGGCTGGACCTCAGGTACCAGGGAAGAGGTCAGAAGATTGACAGCCTCTGGAGGAAGTGGACATCTGTGTGTCCCTTGGAATTCTGAGAAGCCCAGATCTAACATGCTCAATAGATGGCTTAAAAAACAAAACAAAACAAAAGCAAAATGAAAAAACCTTCTACGTAACAAAACTGTGACAGTTATTGTTGTCAGGATATGGAACCACTGGTGAGACCAGCCTCTGGTTCCACCTGTGAGAGATTATCTACATTAAGGCAAGCCTCTGAGAAGGTCTGTGAGGGATCATTACTTGAATTGTTATGTAAACACCTTTCTTAATTTGGGGCAGGGTCATTTCCTGTGAGGGGATATAGAACTGAATCAAAGAAAAAAGAAAAACCCAATTGGAGGGCACTTTTGAGTTGGTGTAAATTTGCGTTTCGGTGGGGAAACAAAATAAAACTATGTAGCCCAGGCTGGCCTCGAACTCCAGATCCTCCTGCCTCTGCCTCCTTCAGCAAATCCTTCCGGTGTGGGCCATCACAACTGGAGAGTGTCCTGTGAAAGTGGCTGTGCCTGATATGGCTTTAGATTCTGTCCTTGGGCTTTGGATTACCTGCTGCCCCTGACAGCACAGGAGAAGCCCTAGGACTGTAGTGAGCAGCTGGCCTGGGTCAATACTGCCTGACCTCCAACCAGCTTAAGGCTTTAAGCTTAGAACTTGCATTTCCATCATCTCCTTTTGCAACTGAGAGAGGAAGTGGAAGGGGCTGAGTACAGCCACAGAGGCCCATCAGGACACGATCACTCCAGAGTTTCCAACAGCTCCCAGGAGATGATACCATCATCCTGTTCAGTGGAAATGGAACATGAGGACTAAGAAACCCATTTCAAACTGTTCTGTTCCTTTTGAGCCTACTTTTGTCATTGCTCAGCCATCGTCCCCACTAGAGGGACTAAGCTTGACTGTCCAGGCAAGCACAGTAATGTGTTGTTCCACATTATTTTTTTTATTTATTCTGTATGTGTATGAATGTACTGTCTGCATGTAGGTTTGTACACCCCGTGTCGTGCAATGCCGCAATGTCAGAAGAGGGTGCAACATCAGAAGAGGGTGTCAGAACTGGAGTTAAAGATGGTTCTCAGCCACCATGTGTGTGCTAGGAGTCAAACCCCCATCCTCTGCAAGAGCAGTCAGCACTCGCTCTTAACTGCTGGGTCATCTCTCCAGCCCCGTTCCACATTATTATGCAGCAATCTCCTGAAATGGATTGTTTTAGGATAGGATATGAAATTGACTCTTGGCAATTTTTTTTTTTTTACTTTTTTATTAAACGTACAGATGGTGCAGCATATCTACATGATTGTTTGTTGCTAAACTTTATATAAATGTGTGGTTTCAATTCAGCTTGAAAAACTAATCTCTTAACCCTGAGCAGAAAAAAAAAAAGAAAAACTAATCTCACCTCATGTAATGTTAGCACAGAGGAATCTGACACCTTCTTCAGACTCTGCAGGCATTGCAGTACATGAGTGCACTTACACACATGCAGGCAATACACTCATACACATAAAAGTAACAACAAACTGCAAAAGAGACCCTGTGTGTCTAACACCTTAGAGACTGTTCTACAGTGCAGGAGGGAGAGGGAACATCAGGAGTCAGCTGCAGAGAGGAAGGGAGCTCATGCAGCACTGCACTCAGGGAAACACCCAGGAGCAGCAGCCATGTTTTCAGGTCACTTCTGCTGCATCCACACAGCCTGGAGCTTGTGATGAGCAAGACCTTAGAGACCTGACCTGAACAGACTCCAGAATCTCTACTCAGACAACTTCAAAGCCCAAGAGATGTTTAATCCCAAACTGGACTTCTCTGAGCCTGGCACTGAGGAAGGAAAGCAGAATGTGTGGATGGACAGGGACTGAAATCCAGGGAGCAAGCTCTGTGATTGGAAGGAGTCCTGGAGGAAGGTGGGCTGGTCAGTCAGGGAGGGCTGGTTATCAGCATGGGCTCTTCTCTCCTGACTGTGGGGAAGTTGTGAGGGGGATAAAGGGAAACACAGATGAGGAGCAGATGGAGGGAATCCTAGCACTCAGGAGGCAGAGGCAGGAGGATAGCGAGTATGAGGTCAGCCTGAGCTACACAGTGACACCCTGTCTCAGAAGGAAGGAAGGAAAGAAGGAAGGAAGGAAGGAAGGAAGAGAACTTTCAGCTCTCAGCTGTTCACAATGCGTGCCAGTTGCAGCTGAAAATCACGGTCCCACTCTTAGATCCGGCTTCCCAGATTCAAGGGACCGAGATCTTGTCCACTTCTCCCAGAAGCTGTCCACTTTGACCTCTTCTTTTTTACTCTGAAGGTCCGTCCCATGGCATAAATGGGTTGTGCCTAGTCTGCCATTTGCTTGCTACAACTGCTTGCTGTACACTACCAACAGTGCTAACAGGTACTCCCGCCACTGGCAATTCCTGAAGTAAATTTTGTTCCCGAAGTGACTTAATAGTCATTGCCCGTCTTTTTGTCTAGGGGGTTTTGCCCCATTATAATCTGACATCCATCCGGTCAAAAATTAAATGGAGGAGTAATTTCTTCCTCTTCTCTGTGTCGAAATCCACAGGCATGGGGCACATGCCTTTTCCTACAGCATCGCAGGAGGCAGAGGCAGAGTGCAGCAGATCTTTGTGATGTTCATAGGCCTACTGGTTACAGAGGCTGTTCCAGACAGCTGGGGCAAAATAAAGGAACAGTCGAAAGAAAACAAAAAAAAAAAAAAAGGAAAAACAGAAAGATACTCTTGTGTGAATCCATTGAATAAACTACATTGTGATCTACCACTCCAATAGCTATCAAAATGACTGAAATTTGGATCCTGAATCCAAACTTTCAACAGCCAAATGAGAGAATAAGAAAAACTTTTTAACGTGGATGCTTTTGGAAGTCCCCATCAAAAAGTCCTAATGGACTTAAATGGAGATCTGAAATTCACCTTGTTCTTATTCTCCGTGGGTTCTCCCCTAGAATTGCCTTTGCTCGCTTCACAGGGAACAATAAAGAATTTCTTTTCTGTCCAAAATGACAACTCCATAAGACATAGACTGTTTTCTTCTAACCCACTTGTGACACTTTCCCAAAGCCCGGGAAACAACCTGGGAAGAGGAGGCGTGGTAGATTGTAAGGGCTGTGGCGAGATAGGGGTGAACATGAGACTACAGAGAATTTACTCTGGACTCCTGATTGATCAACAGCCTGTCCATTTACAAGCTTCTCCAACTGGACTATAGGAACCTTGGGTTGTTCAAAATTTGGACATAGAGATACTTCAAAACATGCACCAATTACCTAAGATTGTATGGACATACTGACGTAACCTCAATGGTATTCTGCAACAAACTGTGTATTATATTGTAGAATACTTAAAAATAATAAAAATAAATAAAAGTAAATAAATTAAAAAAGAAAACAGATTTTCGTTTTCTCTTATAATATAATTTTGGGGGCTTTTATGTAACCCAGCTGTTACACTCAGCATACCTGTTCAGCATGGACAAACTCAGAGAGACCTATGCCTCAAATCCCAATTGGCTTATTCCAGGGTTACTCTCTCAGGGCAGATGTAATGAAATTACAGGGTAAAAAACTTCGAACTAGAACAGTTAGGGTCAAGACCTCCCCAAATGACCAGCTTACTTCTCAGCAGAGTACTGGAAATTTTCTTAGATTTGCCAGTAAATTTATCCCTGCCAGAGACTAGAGATGCCAGAACTATCAGAAAAGGGAGGTATCTGTGCTGTTCTTGTGCAAATCAATCTGGCACATTTAGAGAAAATCCAAAACACCTATCAAACCAGGGTAGTAAAGTGCAAGACAGCTATTAGAGACAATAAAGGCCAGAAAAAAAAGAGAATCTTTCTAAAAGAGTACCTGGAATACTTGGCCCCTGGATAGCCCCACTAATGTAACTAACAGGAGGAATACCTATGGTTCTACTAGCTCTCCTGTGAAGATCTTAGATGATAAACTTACTAAAATTTATCAAAACTTACTAAAATTTATCAAGAATATCACAAAGTTCCTCTTCAATAAGGGACTATGTAGTTGAAGAGAAGGGACATAGGAAAACACATCAGTTGGTTGTTAAAAGACCTTGCAATCTTATGATAATTAAGAGCTTTGGAGCAGGTAAAGCTCTGGGACAGGAGATAGAATGGAGAAGCATCCCAGGCATGGTGGAGCATTCCTTTAATCAGAGACAGGCAGATCTCTGTGAGTTCAAGGCCAGCCTGGTCTATAGAGTGAGCTCCAGGCCAGCTGGGAATAAAGGCAGACCCCTGACCCCTGTCTCACAAAAGTACCCCCCCAAAAGAAAGAATGGAGTAGCAGACAGGGGTCTTCCCCTCTGTGGATCTTCCCCTCTGTGCTACCCAGGATAGAATCCTTTGTCTCCCAAAGGTGCCACATTTCTGAAACCTTGACCCAGGTTAGAAGTGCTAGTTTCCCCAGGATGTGATAACCTTTAACTTTGTGACCATATGATACCTGTAAATTCCTTATTTAATTACCACATATGTGTTATTTGCTCTTTGCTTGCATTCATCACAGGGGTATAAAAAGCCCCCAAGGACTTGGTCATGGGGCTGATTCCTTTATGCAAGGCTCCAAGTGTCAGTCTACCTAGTAGTAAAATTAAACTCCTTCTCCTCACCTGACTTTGGCTTTGGTCTCATAATTTTTCTGGGACAATCATGTGACAGCCTTACTCTGAGGTGAGGGGAACTTTCTGAGGTGGGGCCTCCTTGTTGGAAGACACTGGCAGTGTGTCTTTCTGGGCTGGATCTTGTCCTTGATCTCTCTCTCTCTCCCTCTCTCTCTCTGCTTCCCACTGCCACGAGGTGAGCAGCTTTGCTACACGCTCCCTGTCATGATGTTCTATATCTCCATGTGCCAGAAATAACTTGCCAGGATCTGACCTGTGAAAGTGAGCTAAAGGAAATAGTTCCTGCGTTAAATGTTTCTTTTGGGTGTTTCATAGATAAGAAAAGTCTAAGGCTGGAGAGATGGCTGATTGGTTAAGAGTCTAGTAGAAATTAACCAAACACATCAGCTGGCAGTTAAAAGCTGTTGCATGGAATAGTAATAAAACCATTAGGATTGGCTGCTAAGAACTTTGGAGATGGAAGGGCCCCAAGGTGGGAAATAGGAAGGTGGGAGGTAAACAGGAATCTTCCCCCAACCCCCACAGTTACCCAGGATTGTAGTCTTTGGTTTCCAAAACTACCACATTCTATAATGGAAATAGATTCAGTTACTAAAAGGCCTTACAGTGTTATGGTAACGGCCATAGACAGGGCAAGGGCAGTCTGGAGTTGTCCCCTCTGCCCCCTGTGGTCACCCGGATAGGAGCCATTTCTGTAAACTTTACCCAGGATAGAAGTCCTTAGTCTCTTCCAGGATTGTCACATTGTGCGTAGCTTTGTGATTGGCATGTTGATCTGTAAACTACAAACTTTGATCACTGTAGGAAGCTACTCTTGGCCACAAGCAGGTACTGCAACTGTCCTTGCTAAGGGAAGGGGATCATAGTGCCCGCCTTTCGGACACTGTGGGGAACGACCCCTCAGCACAGAGGTCAGTCAGTTACGTTCCATAACCCGACCTGAGAGGGCCTGAACTACTTCCAACTCAGGTCCCTGTAGCGGGTACAACAGAACTTTCACCTGCTTGGCCGTGATTCCTTTCCACCTTACCAGAAGACTGCTGGCCCCTGGACAGGAATTTCCAGTGCGATAGGCTGATTGCCTATCTTCAGCCTATGCCCACACACAGATTCATTTCAACCACACCAGTTATCCGGTTGGTCGGACTAAAGGACCGCTGGTCCAACCACGTGGTCACCAAACAAAATCAGGCCTACGTTCAGCCTGTATGCATGTCAAAAAATAACGGCCAGGAATCTGGTAATGATGGTTATGGAGAAGTTCGATTTTTGCCTGCTACAGCTGGCTTTCATAAGCAAATGTATGTCAGTTTGCCAGAGCCAATACAGACCACCCAGTTCCGAGCCACTGCACACCTGCGCTCCCAGCACATGTACCTTGGGCCACGCTGCTTGCTCCTTTCTGGGGTGGGGTCAGAGAAATACCATAGGATTCCCACATGGTGCTCAAGGGGTGCTAGCTGAGAAACGTAGGCCCCAATTCAAACTGGATCTTTCCTACAGATACCACCTATTGATCATATATTTTTGCATGCATTTTTATCACAGGGAAGAAAAAGAACCTCAAAACAGGTGGCTGGATAATCCTTTATGGAATGATCCATGCATCAGCCTGCAATCTGTCTGCGGGTTAGCCTACGAGATCAGAAATAAACTCCCTCTCCTCATCTGACTTTGCCTTTGGTCTCATGATTTTTCCATAATAATTACTGTAACCTTTGTGGCCATAAGTTACCTGTGAACCACTTACTTAATTACCATGTATATGCTAATTGCCTTTCACGTAATTAGCACATATATGTATGTATGTGCTATTTGCCTTTCACTTGGACTCCTCACATACCAGTATAAATGCCCCCAAAAGCTGGGCAGGGGCTGGCATTATTATAGAATGATCTAGGTTTCAGCCCGATAGCACTAGTGTAAACTCCCTCTCCTCACCTACTTGAGGCTTAGGGGTGGTCTCATGATTTCTCTGTAATAAGAGCACTGGCTGCTCCTGCAGAGGGCCTGAGTTTGGTTTCTAGCACCCATGTAGCAGCTAACAACCATCTGTAACTCCAGTTCCAGAAGAATCCTTCACCCCCTCCAACCTCCATAGGCATTTGCACGACATAGGTACACTAACATACATTCAGGTAATACACTCGTACATGTAAAATAAAATAAAATAAATTTTAAGAAAAGAGAAAACTCTGACTAAAACACACTGCAGAGAAAAAAATCACAATCAATTATTGAATTGTAATAATACTTCTAATACTTGCAGAGAGCATTCCACATTCTAGAACAAAATGGTGTTAATATTTCAGAATGTATACTCTGTTTGATGATAACGGCGCAAACCCCCAATGAAAGACAGGCACATGAAGCTTAAGTCACTCCAGGAACATGATTTACTTCAGTTGCCAGGGCGGGCTACCTGTTGGCACGTGGTGGAGTAGCGGCAACAGCAGCAGCATGGAGACTGAAGCACACCTATTTATAGCCATGGGGCAGGACCTCAGGTACTCGGAAGAGGTCAGAAGATTGACAGTCTCTGGAGGAAGTGGACATCTGTGTGTCCCTTGGAATTCTGGGGAAGCCCAGATCCAACATGCCAATAGATGGCTAAAAAAAAAACAAAAAAAAAGCAAAAAAAAAACCTGAGTAACAAAACTGTGACAGTTATTGTTGTCAGGATATGGAACCACTGGTGGACCAGCCTCTGGTTCCACCTGTGAGAGATTATCTACATTAAGGCAAGCCTCTGAGAAGGTCTGTGAGGGATCATTACTTGAACTGTTATGTAAACACCTTTCTTAATTTGGGGCAGGGTCATTTCCTGCGAGGGGATATAGAACTGAATCAAAGAAAAAAGAAAAACCCAATTGGAGGGCACTTTTGAGTTGGTGTAAATTTGCATTTCGGTGGGGAAAAAAAAAACTATGTAGCCCAGGCTAGCCTCGAATCCTGCCTCTGCCTCCTTCAGCAAATCCTACCAGTGAGCGCCACCACAACCCGCAAGCCCAGAGTTTGCGGGAACCTTACTTAAAGCTAAGGTCTGATGACCAACCAAATTCGCACTGAGTGAAGGAAAGCGAAAAGCCAGACAGAGCACTAGCATGTAGCACTCATCTGTTTCCAGACTGTGGATCCATGTGATAAGCTGCTTCAAGCTCCCAATGCTTGGATACCTCCACTGTACCTTGAACCGTGACATAAAATAATCCCTTTCTTTCTGAGGTTCCTTTGGTGAGGGTATTTTATCCCAGCGATGGGAAAAGAAACTAAGACAAATAACTTTATGCCATATCAAACTGAGAATTGGATTTTGTCCCTTTCTTTATCTTGTGGGCTTAAAGCTCCGAAAATTGATAACGTCTTGCCCCAGCCAGGTCCGGGGCGGCACAGAGATGAAAATCCTGAACGCACTTCTTGCTAGGAAACCTAAGTCTGGGGAGGGGTGCTCCCCTGAGCTGCTGGGCTCCTGGAAGGAGGTGTGGACAGCGGATGGAGGGCCTGTGCCAGGGCCATGGGAGGGCCAGTGGACAGAACCTGCTGTGTCCCGTTTCCTTTTTCTTCTCAAGGTTTCTTTCCTCCCTGACGCCAACCTCTCATGTAGTCACACGCTTGGAGGTCTGTGTCAGCATCCAAGGACGACTCAGAGGACACCCTTGAAGCCAATCTCGTGCTCTTCATAGAGCAGAAGATAACTGCCACGTGTGCACTTGAGACTTTCTCAGTTGGAGTTGATTGAAAACTGTTAGTGGGCAGCAAGGAAGGGTAGCGTATGTGCGTTGTGTGAGTGCGGCAGTGTGTGTGAGTGAGGTCGGAGGTGGAGAGGGCAAATGGAGAGCAGAGCAGGGATGTAGGAGACCGATGCACGGGGCTGGGAGTGAGAGACTGCGTGAGATGGAGAGCTGGGGCCGGCGTGGGATTAGGCAGGAGTGGCGGGCGCTGTGCTGGGTGGTTTGTTTAGGTGTGCGACCCGCAAAGGGCGCGCGGTGCATGTGTGATACTTAGTTTGTGCAGGGCGGACGCTGCGGCTGGGGACCCGGGTTACCTGTGCAGTGAGGACTGGGCGCTGGAAAGTAGGGCGTGAGGGTGTGGTTTTGCGTGTGTGTATGCTTGTGTATGTGCGTGTGGCTCAAGTTTTGAGTGTGTTTTGGAAAATGGGGGAGCGAACCGAGGGGTAGCGGAGCTGTGTTGTAGCTTTCAGTTCTTCACTTGCCTTTGCAAGTCACCCAGGATAGGAGCCATTTCTGTAAACTTTACCCAGGATAGAAGTCTTTGTTTCAGCTGGGTGTGGTGGCGTCCTCCTTTAATCCTAGCGCCTGGGAGGCTGAGGCAAGAGGATCTGGAGTTCAAGGCCTGTCTGGACTACACATTTTTTCCCTGCTGAAATGAAAATTCTATGTTTCTTCTTACTCTCTCTTTCTTTTTTCTTTCTTTCTTTCTTTCTTTCTTTCTTTCTTTCTTTCTTTCTTTCTTTCTTTCTTTCTTTCTTTCTTTCTTTCTTTTCTTTCTTTCTTTCTCTCTCTCTCTCTCTCTCTCTCTCTCTCTCTCTTCCTTCCTCTCCAGCTTCCTTTCCCTTTCTTTCGTTCTTTCTCTTTTCTCTTCTCTCTTTTCTTTACTTCCTTCCTACTTCCTCTTCCTTTCTTCTTCTTTCTTTCTTTTCTTTGTCTTTCTTTCTTTCTCTTTTTCTTTCTCTCTTTCTCTTCCTCTCTCTGTCCTTTCTTCCTTCCCCTCCCTTCCTTCTGTCCTTCCTTCCTTCCTTCCTTCATTTCTCTCTTTCTCTTTATTCCTCCCTCTCTCCCCCTCTTTCCTTCCTTTCTTTCCTTCTTTCTTCCTCGTTGTTTGTACAGTTTCTTCATATCCAACTAACTAAAACACTTCTTCATGCAGCAGACGAGGAAATTTACTCAATTCCCGTGTCCACTGAGTTCTTGCTACAGACTGTCTTTAATTTTTTTAATACAATTTTTAACTCTTGAACATATCACGATTGACTTGGATGCCGTTCAAAATTAAATTCATTTCAATAATGTAATTTAATAATTAAACTGATATTCAAAATTAAAGCCATTCCCGTGAGTCACCACACTGACAAACTACCCAACAGCTTCTTGCATCTGGCTCTGTGCCATCCTCGTCCTTGTCTTTGATCTTTGCGTCAGATTTATGTTTTTGAGGCAGTATTCGGATCCTCTGCCCTAAGGTTACACATGCTTCATGGGTCTTCCCTCTTGTGCTTGTCTGTTCACTTCACATAAAGGCCTGGTTCCTCCTTGTCATCCCCAGTGGGACGACTCCTCCTCTTTTTCTGGGTCCTCCTCCTTCTCCCCTCTGCCTCCCATTGCTCTCCTTAGTCCCACCTGGCCTGGAGCTCGCTCTGTAGACCAGGCTGGCCTTGAAACCACCAAAGATCTCCTGCTGTCTGCTTCCCCATGTGCTAGTGTATTAAGTGGGTGCGCACATGCCAGGCCGTAAGTTTTGTGTTATAGTAATATTTTTATTCTTTAAAGTGGCCACACATTTATGACAGTGAGCTATTGGATCATCTCCATCTAGCACTGTCTCTCACCCCTCCCTGTGTCCTTCATCCTCCCAACTCCAACCTTCAGATGTCATCTGAATTTTTTTTTTTTTTTTCGTTTTTTTTTTGCTCAAGACAAGGTCTTCCATGTACCCCCAGCTCGTCGCTTGGACTCACTCTGTAGACCAGGCTGGCCTTCGAATCTCACAGAAAAGATCTGCCTGCCTCTGCCGTCCCAAGCTAGGAATTAAAGGCCTGCCCACCATGCCCTCAGTATGTCCCTGATTTAAAATAAAGTAGTTATTAAATAACCCTGAGTCGTATTAATGCTGTTCCTATTCCTTTTCTTTTCTGTTTCCTATTCCTATAGATAGTTTCTATCCAGATGCCATCCACTGAGCCATCAACCTACCAGCAGCCACATCGTCCAAGAATGCTGACTCTGCCTTCTCTCTCAGCATGCCAGCCAGCCTGAGAATCCTTCCTTTGATAGACATTTGTACCTCTTGGGGCATCCCATCTCCCATGCATCTGGCAATAATGACTGGTTGATCCTTATGCAGTAAACCACAGCTGCTTCTGAGTGATGGTGTGGGACAGCCAGAAACCTGTCCAGAACTCAGCATTTCCCGCTCTCGCTCCTTAGCCACAGGCTCGCTTACATTCATGTCTCGCCCTCTCTTCCTCAAAAGAAGTTCTTTTGCAGCCTTGGATCGAGGGAAGTCTGAGCCCTCAGTATTACTCTATACTTGGCACTTGACTGATTGTGAGTTCTCTGCTTAGAATAGCATCTACTTCGTAAAAAGAAGCACTCTGACCAGAGTTGTGAGCTGGACAAATCTGTGGATATACAGTAATGTAAAATATTAGAATGCAGTTGNCCGACCACTCTTACAGAGGACCCGGGTTCGATCCCCAGCACCCACATGGAGGCCGAGAACCGTCTGTAACTCAAATTCCAGGAGAACTCCAGTTCCAGGGGATTCCAAGACCCTCTTCTGACCTCTGTGGCATTGCACGACACGGGTGCACAGACCTACACGCAAAACAGTACATTCATACACATAAATAAAATTAAAAAAAAATTAAAAAAAAAAAAAGACTAATACGCCTTTAATCCCAGCACTTGGGAGGCAGACGCAGGCGGATCTTTGTGAGTTCAAGGCCAACCTGGTCTACAGAGTGAGTTCCAGGACAGCTGGGGCTATAGGGAGACCCTGTCTCAAAAAGACCAAAAACAAAACAAAACAAAAGACTAATAACCATTTGATTTGTAATGTACATGTTTTCACTTTGTTAGATTAGTCATGTCAATAGGAATGACTGACGGTCTCACTGCACCTGTAGAAACAGTGGGGTGAATGGGGAGAAAAAGCCACCAGCAGCTTCTCCTGGAGCTGAAGCTAGTGCACAAAGCTTCAGCCCAGCCTGGCCCCGTTTACTCATCCGGACTCAAGCTGTTGGCCTGGAGTAATTGCTGCTGCCCATGGCCCAATAAAACCCACCTGCTGGGGACCCACACCCCGAGGTCACAGACTGGTGGCCAGCTGCAGGGGATCCACACCCCCAGGTCACACAGACTGGTGTCCACCTGCTGGGGA
Organism: Rhizomys pruinosus; assembly: GCA_009823505.1. NCBI lineage: Eukaryota > Metazoa > Chordata > Mammalia > Rodentia > Spalacidae > Rhizomys > Rhizomys pruinosus. The sequence continues at coordinate 3,189,538 of VZQC01004543.1, forward strand.
TCCACACCCCCAGGTAACACAGACTGGTGGCCAGCTGCAGGCCTCTGTCCAGTCAAAACCAGCTAGCCAAACCAACACACACTTCCCAGGCTGGAGGTCTTCAGGTGGACCCTTTCCCAGCCAAAACCAGACCACCAGTGAGAACCATGAGCCCTCTGACAAAAGGGCCTAATTCATGGGCACAAAATTAACAAATTCAGGGACTCCCCACATGATGGTGAAAGGGAAAATCCATTTATTTTTTCCCAGCATTCTGTTTTTATTCCCAGAGTGACATCATATCTCAGGGCCAGGTTTCAGACCCCCTGCCTCATGTTCTGTAAATATCAGAAGTACTGGTTAGAGTCTATCCCGGGGTGATCTCATGGGTTTGCTAATAAAGGCAAATCCCACCTAGGGATCATAAGGCAAGATTATCTGATAGGAGAAGGGTGGGTCCAAGCTTGTAGTCCTACCTGAAAGTTGGAGGAAAAGTTCTGAATAAAAGTATGGGGGAGGCCTGGCTCAGGAGCACAGTTCCATGACAGACTCCTGGGTTTGGATACACTCTGGGGCCTGATATTCCATATTAGCTGAGCAATAAGAGAGCAGGCTTTTCCCCTGACAACCTGCAAAGGCCGGGGATTGAGCCTGCCACAACCCACTGATGGAGGGTCCAACTCCTGCCCCCTTAAGAAGTTTCACTAGAAGGTGTCACATTCCTGAACCTGTCACTTCTAAAGAGCATACCTTGGTTTAGGGAACCAAATTGTGGCCTCTGTCAGCTAACAAAAACAAGGGCATTGTAAGAGCACAGAATCTTACCCTGAACTCCCACTGCCATCCTCACCAGAAGCCTGCCAAAGGCTACTATACAAGACCCTAACCTCCTGCAAATAAATGAGTTATTTGACCCCTTGAAGAAGCCGGCTCCCAGATCTTTCTTTGATCTGTTTGGACTCCCTCTGAATTTCTCCCCTCCCCCTCCCTGCCAACACTTGTGGCTCAGCGCACAAACTGCCAGAATCCTCACCCCTAGAGACAGAAGACCAGCCCACATTGAGGACCCCATGTATACCCTCGTTTTTATGTTTTATTTTTATGTGTATGAGTATGTTGCCTATTCCTATGTAAGTACACCTATGTTGTGCAATGCCCACAAAAGTCAGAAGAGGATGTCAGATTCCCTGGAACTGGAGTTATGGAAGGTCGTTAACTGTCATATGGGTGCTGGGAATGAACCTGGGGTCCTCTGGAATCGTCAGTGTTCTCTAGCAATGAACCATCTCTCCAGCCCCAGGGTATACTCTTGACTGTTAAAATTAACACTGAAGCCAGGCATCATGACACATGCCTTTAATCCTAGTACTTGAGAGGCAGGGGTAGGCAGATCTCTGTGTGTTCAAGGCCAGCCTGGTCTATATAGGGAATTCCAGGCCACCTGGGGCTACAGGGAGAACTTAACTTCAAAAAGACCAAAAAAAATAATAATAATAATAAAGAAAGTAATAAACCAAACAGCAACAATAACAACAACAATAACAATGACAACAACAAACTAACACTGAGTCTTGTTCAGGTTGAACTGCAATGGTACTTAGTAATGCCACAAATTCCTGTTAAGGACCCTGCATTCACATTCTTTAGGTACATATCCAATAACAGATTGACTAATCCTCTTTATCTTTGGTAACTGATTCATTCATCGAGCTGACAATTGATACTGAGCTGTTCATTCTTTCCTTTGCTTCTTTGTGGTTGGGCTCTACTGTCATCCACAGTGGCTGGCTCATTCTGCATTCCTGCTGGCTGCACATGAGGACTCTACTGGCTGTAGGGTCACTAGCAGGCTGGGGAAACATCCCTCCTTTCTCCTCAGGGGAAACACACTCATCTGTTGCCACAGTTGGACCCTTTCACCAACTTTTTGTAAATCAGAACACTTGGGGTCAAAGGTACTTCTAAACAAGTGTAATCCAGCCATTATTGTTCAATTCCCACCAGGACAAGCTGAAATGACCCCTTGACTTCTTGCTGTATGTGGACATAGGAGAAGCTTTGCTCTGAGACAGAACTGTGTGCACAGGAACAGAATTGGCGAGACAAGCACTAGGCCAGTCTGGTGCCACACTCATTTACTGAGAGGCAGGAGCTTTTCAGTGAGTTTCTTCGTTCTCGAAGAAGTATTTTGTCTGTGACTTGATGACTTGTTCCTGGATTACTGAGATGTGAGATGAGAGTGTTCCTGCTTCTGTTCTGGTTTGTGGTTTTTTTTTTTGTTTGTTTGTTTGTTTTTTTTGTCTGCAGGGTCTCCCTGTAGCCCCAGCTGTCCCGGAACTCACTCTGTAGACCAGGCTGGCCTGGAACTTACACAGATCCGCCTGCCTCTGCCTCCCAAGTGCTAGGATTAAAGGCGTGTGTCACCACACCAGGCTGGTTTGTGTTCATTTATTTGCACATTCCATTCTGAGCTGCTCCTGCTGTTTGGGGATTTTTTTTTTTTTTTGACAATTAGAAGGGGGTTTTGAGCTAGAAGCCGGTTGCTGTGGGTAGGTCATGAGGTCCACAGGCTAGTCCTGCCTCCTGCACAGCTCTCTTTTTCTCTCTGCTTCCTGCTTGGTGTCAAGCAACAACCAGCTGTGGTAATTTCCTGTCACCATAGACTGGAGCAGATGCTCTACTATGTTCCCCTCTACCATGATGGACTGTATTCCTTGATCTGTGGGCCAAGGTAAATCCTCCCTTAAGTTCCTTTTGCCTGTTACTTGGTCATATACATAGGCAAAGTAAGTAACGCAGCTTCTTACTCTACAGTATTATAGATGCCAAATCCCACCACCGCTGCACAGGGTCAAGTCTATTTGGAACACTCTAATATTATTTTTATTTATTATTTTTATTTTATGTGTATGAATGTTTTATCTGCACGTGTGTAAGTGCACCTGTGTTATGCAATGCAGGCAGAAGTAAGAAGAGGGTGTTGGATTCCCTGGAACTGGAGTTAACCAACAGTTGTTAGCTATGTGGGTGTTGGGAATTGAACCAGGGTCCTCTGCAAGAGCAGCCAGCACTCTTAACTGTTGTCGTTCTTTTTGAGACAGGGCTCCCTGTAGTCACACCTAACCTGGTACTTGCTCTTTAGACCAGGCTGGCCTGAGTGTCACAGAGNCATTTTAAAAGTTTCTCACCTATGAGGATCTATAAGAATAAAATGCTGCACAAAGTGTGCTGGGAGATGGCTAGGTTCACAACGTGCTTGCCTTCCCAGCATGAGAACTGGAGGTCGCATCCCCAGAACCACATGAATGCTGGGTGAGCTTGGCAGCTGTAACTCCAGATCTAGGAAGGTGGAGACAAGGGATTGTAGGCCTAGTATATATAGAGGGTTCCAGGACAGCTGGGACTAAAGTGGGACCCTGACTCAAAAAGACAAAAAATAAAATAATAAGTTTAGAGATTGTCATTCCCAAACTGACATTTCAGATTGATCAAGATAACCCGAGTGTGTCCGATGACAGTGGCTGTGCCTGACATGGCTTTAGATTCTGTCCCTGGGCTTTGCATTACCTGCTGCCCCTGACAGCACAGGGGAAGCCCTGGGCCTGTAGTGAGCAGCTGGCCTGGGTCAATACTGCCTGACCTCCAACCAGCTTAAGGCTTTAAGCTTAGAACTTGCATTTCCAGCATCTCCTTTTGCAGCTGAGAGAGGAAGTGGAAGGGGCTGAGTACAGCCACAGAGGCCCATCAGGACACGATCACTCCAGAGTTTCCAACAGCTCCCAGGAGATGGTACTATTGTCCTGTTCAATGGAAATGGAACATGAGGACTAAGAAGCCCATTTCAAACTGTTCTGGTCCTTTTGAGCCTATTTTTGTCATTGCTCAGCCATCGTCCCCACTAGAGGGACTAAGCTTGACTGTCTAGGCAAGCACAGTAATGTGTTGTTCCACATTATTTTTTTTATTTATTCGGTATGTGTATGAATGTACTGTCTGCATGTAGGTTTGTGCACCCCGTGTTATGCAATGCCACAATGTCAGAAGAGGGTGCAACATCAGAAGAAGGTGTCAGAACTGGAGTTAAAGAGGGCTCTCATCTCAGCAGCCATGTGGGTGCTGGGGATCAAACCCTGGTCCTCTGCAAGAGCAGTCAGCACTCACTCTTAACTGCTGGGTCATCTCTCCAGCCCCGTTCCACATTCTTATGCAGCAATCTCCTGAGGTGAATTATTTTAGGATAGAAAATGAAATTGCCTCTTGGCAATTTTTTAACATTTTTTTAAACATACAGATGGTGCAGCATATCTACATGATTGTTTGTTGCTAAACTTTATATAAATGTGTGATTTCAATTCAGCTTGAAAACTAATCTCACCACATGTAATGTTAGCACAGAGGAATCTGACACCTTCTTCAGACTCTGCAGGCATTGCAGAACATGAGTGCACTTACACACATGCAGGCAATACACCCATACACATAAAAGTAACAACAAACTGCAAAAGGGACCTTGTGTGTCCAACACCTTAGAGACTGTTCTCCAGTGCAGGAAGGAGAGGGAACATCAGGAGTCATCTGCAGAGAGGAAGGGAGCTCATGCAGCACTACACTCAGGGAACCACCCAGGAGCAGCAGCCATGTTTTCAGGTCACTTCTGCTGCATCCACACAGCCTGGAGCTTGTGATGAATGAGACCCAGGCCCAGAAGGGCTTAGAGACCTGACCTGAACAGACTCCAGAATCTCTACTCAGACAACTTCAAAGCCCAACAGATGTTTAATCCCAAACTGGACTTCTCTGAGCCTGGCACTGAGGAAGGAAAGCAGAATGTGTGGATTGGACAGGGACTGAAATCCAGGGAACAAGCTCTGTGATTGGAAGGAGTCCTGGAGGAAGGTGGGCTGGTCAGTCAGGGAGGGCTGGTTATCAGCGTGAGCCCTTTTCTCCTGACTGTGGGGAAGTTGTGAGGGGGATAAAGGGAAGTTCAGGTTAGAGCAGAGGGAGGGAATCCTAGCACTCAGGAGGCAGAGGCAGGAGGATAGCGAGTATGAGGTCAGCCTGAGCTACACAGTGACACCCTGTCTCAGAAGGAAGGAAGGAAGGAAGGAAGGAAGGAAGGAAGGAAGGAAGGAAGGAAGGAAGGAAGGAAGGAAGGAAAGTGAGCTGGGCATGATGTCTCACACCTGTAATCCCAGCACCTGAGAGGCTGTGGCAGGAGAACTGTTGTGAGTTCTTGGCCAGACTGGGTGACTATAGAGATCCTATTTGATAGCACTGAGAGCTGATCATGAGGACATTTTGCAATTCAAACCCAAAGTTCACAAGCTATGAGCTTGGAGAAGCTGAAAGCTGGGTGTAAGTTTTCAAGCATGACTTGATAAGACCTTGGTATCAAGGAACTGGAGACATGTCAGCTATTAAGAACACTGGGTTTCCCCCCATCTAAGTACTCTTGGTGCCTCCCCATGAAAAAGCCAGAATATATTTGGCAAAGAGGCTCTGGTTTAGTCAAAACAAACATATAGTGCGGTTGTCGGTGAAATGTTAATGTGGCCACCAATCCCCTGGAGTCTTGTTATAGCAGTGGAGCCATGCTCACTGGGTCTGGAAAACGCCATTTCTCAATCATCTCCAGCTAGACACCTGCCATTGCTGTAGGAATTTCCAGTAACTTCCATTCAGAACATAAAGACAAAGTCACTCACTGCCATTTGGTAGTAGGCCCAGTTTCTACAGTCCTTATGTCAGGTAGCTTGTTATAGAATGAGCAGCCTTGAAGGTCATTGAGTATGAGCCTTCTTTAGTCAGCTTTGGTCCCCGTCCTATCCCCTAGTGATGCTCTGATTTTGAGGAAAGGGGAAGTATCTTAATTGTTCATCCTGAGGATTTGGAAATCCATGGTGAGTCCTCAGGACCCTTTGCAGATGGCTTGTCAGTGGCTGTTGATGTTCTCTGGGGAAGACAGCAGGTGAACCCTGACTGGACAAAGCCAAGACCCTGTGATAAGGAGAACATTCTGTTCTATACCTCAGGATCAGAAGGGCAAAAGAAACATGACGGATCTGAAGCCTTGATGGGTATCAGAAGAGGGAGGATGACTGGGGTCTTAAGTGTCACTTATGCCCCTCCCCAGAAGCCCCTACCTGCTTTCCGACCTGTAGTCAGCAACTTTCTTCCTCTCATCCATCTCCCTCCCCAAGAAGCTCTCATGATCTCCAGCACGTGATGCTGCCAATCAACATTAACCTCAAACAGCTTTCCTCAAATCCATGCTTTAATAAGTCCTGTAGCCCCAGCTGTCCTGGAACTCACTCTGTAGACCAGGCTGGCCTTGAACTCACAAAGATCTGCCTGCCTCTGCCTCCCAAGTGCTAGGATTAAAGGCGTGTGCCACCACGCCCAGCATTGTCCTGATTTTTTTTTAAATGTTATTAATAACCCCTGAGTCTTATTAATGCTGTTCCTATTCCTTCTTTTTCTGTTCCTATTCCTATAGATAGTTTTGTGGCCATCCACTGAGCCATCAACCTACCAGCAGCCACATCTCCAAAGAATGCTGACTCTGCCTCCCTCAGCAGCCAGCAGCTGAGAATACTTCCTTTGATAGACATTGTACCTCTGGGTCCATTCTCCCATCCATGCTGCAATTATGACTGGCTTGATCGTATGCAGGTAACCACAGCTGCTCTGAGTTGATGTGTGGACAGCCAGAACCTGTCCAGAACTCAGCATTTCCCAGCTCTCCCACTTAGCCACAGGCTCTTACATTCTGTCTGCCCTCTCTTCCTCAAAGTTCTTTGAGCCTTGGACGAGGGAAGTTGAGCCCTCAGTATTACTTATACTTGGCACTTGACTGATTGTGAGTCTCTGCTTTAATTACCATCTACTGCAAAAAGAAGCATCTCTGACCAGAGTTGTGAGCTGGACAAATCTGTGGATACGAATGTAAATATTTAGAATGCAGTTTGACAGCACAGCGAGTTGCAAAACCACGGCAGGTTTCCCACTAGGGCCTGTGATCTCCTTAATCGTGGGCTTCTGACCAGTTTACAGTACAGGCATGGAATCCCCACTGTGGAGCAGACCCCATATTCTGAGGATGTTTGTTGGCATCTCATGAACCTCCCTAAGACCACCAGGACAGAGGCGTTCCCAACATCCTCCATGTTCATCCAAGATCTTCTGGAACCTGGCTGTCACCACAAGGACAGCCTAGAGAGCTCTCTCATCCACAGACATCTGTAGCAGACTCAGAGCCCCACATCTGGGTGGACCAGCAGCCCTTCCTGTCTGTGGCAGTCACTGTGATTGTCTGCTCATGCACTGACCACTGGGTAGAAGCTCTGATACCAAATGGTCAGGCCTCCTACTGTCTTTCCCAAGGTCTGTCAGAGGTCGTCCTGCAGGGATGAATGCCACCAGCATCACCCCAGTGTCCTTGGTGTCTTGTGGAGCTGCTGGATGGAAACCTGACTGGCAGTGGCACATACAGTGGCCTCCGAAGCCCTGGCATTTTGTGTCCTCCTCGGGGGATTGTATACTGGCGGTGGAAACTTCCATTTTAAGGCTTAGGAGTGCCCGTGGCTGTGTAACCCTTTTTAGAGGGAAGCAAGCTGGCCTGTTGTCACAGCTTTCAGCTGTTGTGAATCCTGTTGGGAAGAACATGGCTGTGTGATTATGACTGTCTTGGCACACCTGCAGAACCAGTGGGGGGATGGGGAGAAGGAGCCACCAGCGGCTTCTCCTGGGAGCTGACGCTAGAGTGCAAAGCTTCAGAGGCCTGGCTTGCTTTCTTTTCTCTTTCTTTCTTTCTTTCTTTCTTTCTTTCTTTCTTTCTTTCTTTCTTTCTTTCTTTCTTCTTTCTTTCTTTCCTTTCCTTTCCTTTCCTTCTTTCCTTTTTTCCTTCTTTCCTTTCTCTCTCTTCCCCTTCCTACCTTCCTTATTTCCTTCCTTCCTTCCTTCCTTCCAGTTGTTTGGATTCTCTACATCTAACTCACTAAAACATTCTTTCAAGGAGGGGACATCTACATTGACCCAATTCACATGTCTCATTTGGCAATGGACCCTGAGATCTTGGTACAAAGACTGCCTTTCACTTTTAATTTAATAAAATTTAACTCTTAGACACATCACGATTAACTTGGTGTCTATGGAAGACTCCACTGATGAAGGTGTCAGAAACGAAAGGCCATAAGGGACAGTTTGTGTTTAGACAGCGAGGTGCTGACATGAGTATCTAGCATGGGCCAACATGGCTGACATTAGACATCCAAAATGGCTGACTTGAAATCTCTGGAGACTCCAAAATAAACAGTGATGGAATCTGTCATAGAATTATCTTTGGCAGAGTGCTGCTTTTGTGAGAGTCTGTATAAACATGGCTGTACCTCAGAGGCTCAGCCTTCACCTCTCACCTGTCTGTGTTTCTGGCTGCAGGTCTATGTGCCTGCCTGTGTGCAGTTCTGTGTCCAGATTGTGTCTTGCTGATGTCTGTGCCTGCTTCCATGAAGCTCATGTGTTCTTATGTACACCTGGGTGCTGGGGAATAAAGTATTGGAGGCTCATCGCAATCTCTTCAACCTCCCAGCCTCTGGCAACCTTTCTCCTTTCCCGGCATATGACCTTGGACCTCCTATCTGCTGTAGGTAGTAGAATGCCACTTCAGTGTGGAAAATAGAAAAGTGAAGAAGTGGACCCCTGACCTGCTGACAAGGACTCCTGAGGTCCTTGCTGACGCTCTGCTAAGGTGGAAGTAGATGAAGATGGCCAAAGTAAACTGGCTATTTGATAGCACTGAGAGCTGATCATGAGGACAGTTTGCAGTTCAAACCCAAAGTTCACAAGCTATGAGCTGTGGAGAAGCTGAAAGCTGGGTGTAGAGTTTTCAAGCATGATCTTGATAAGACCTTGGTATCAAGGAACTGGAGACATGGCTCAGCCATTAAGAACACTGGGTTCCCCCCCATCTAAGTACTCTGGTGTCCTCCCCATGAAAAGCCAGAATATATTTGGCAAGAGGCTCTGTCACATTAGTGCGTGTGCGTGAAATGTTAATGTGGCCACCAATCCCCTGGAGTCTTGTTAGGCAGTGAAGCCATGCTCACTGGGTCTGGAACACCGCATTTCTAACATCTCCAGCTGACACCTGCATTGCTGGTAGGAATTTCCAGTAACTTCCATTCAGAACATAGACACAAAGTCACTCACTGCCAGTTTGGTAGTAGGCCCAGTTTCTACAGTCCTTATGTCAGGTAGCTTGTTATAGATGAGCAGCCTTGAAGGTCATTGAGAGTGTAGACCTTCTTTAGTCAGCTTTGGTCCCCGTCCTATCCCCTAGTGATGCTCTGATTTGAGGAAAGGGGAAGTATCTTAATTGTTCATCCTGAGGATTTGGAAATCCATGGTGAACCCTCAGGACCCTTTGCAGATGGCTTGTCAGTGGCTGATGATGTTCTCTGGGGAAGACAGCAGGTGACCCCCTGACTGGACAAGGCCAAGACCCTGTGATAAGGAGAACATTCGGTTTTACGACCTCAGGAATCAGAGGGCAAAAAGCAACATGACGGATCTGAAGCCTTGATGGAGATCAGAAGACGGGAGGATGACTGGGGTCTTAGTGTCACTTATGCCCCTCCCCAGAAGCACCTACCTGCTTTCCTGACCTGTAGTCAGCACGACTTTCTTCCTCTCATCCATCTCCCTCCCCCAAGAAGCTCTCATGATCTCCAGCACCTGATCTCCAATCAAATTAACCTCAACACTTCTCCTGAATCCATTTTAAAAGTTTGTCACCTATGAGGATCTATAAGAATAAAACCCTGCACAAGGTGGGCTGGGTGATGGCTACGTTCACAACGTGCTTGCCTTCCCAGCATGAGAACTGGAGGTCACATCCCCAGAACCACATGAATGCTGGGTGAGCTTGGCAGCTGTAACTCCAGAACTAGGAAGGTGGAGACAAGGGATTGTCAGCCTGGTCTATATAGAGGGTTCCAGGACAGCTGGGACTAAAGTGAGACCCTGTCTCAAAAAGACAAAAAATAAAATAATAAGTTTAGAGATTGTCATTCCCAAACTGACATTTCAGATTGATCAAGATAACCCGAGTGTGTCCGATGACAGTGGCTGTGCCTGACATGGCTTTAGATTCTGTCCCTGAGCTTTAGATTACCTGCTGCCCCTGACAGCACAGGGGAAGCCCTGGGACTGTAGTGAGCAGCTGGCCTGGGTCAATACTGCCTGACCTCCAACCAGCTTAAGGCTTTAACCTTAGAACTTACATTTCCAGCGTCTCCTTTTGCAGGTGAGAGAGGAAGTGGAAGGGGTTGAGTACAGCCACAGAGGCCCATCAGGACACGATCACTCCAGAGTTTCCAACAGGTCCCAGGAGATGATAGCATCGTCCTGTTCAATGGAAATGGAACATGAGGAGTAAGAAGCCCATTTCAAACTGTTCTGTTCCTTTTGAGCCTACTTTTGTCATTGCTCAGCCATCGTCCCCACTAGAGGGACTAAGCTTGACTGTCCGGGCAAGCACAGTAATGTGTTGTTCCACATTATTTTTTTTAATTTTATTTATTCTGTATGTGTATGAATGTACTGTCTGCATGTAGGTTTGTACACCCCATGTCGTGCAATGCTGCAATGTCAGAAGAGGGTGTAATGTCAGAAGAGGGTGTCAGAACTGGAGTTAAAGACGGTTCTCATCTCAGCCACCATGTGGGTGCTGGGGATCAAACCCTGGTCCTCTGCAAGAGCAGTCAGCACTCACTCTTAACCGCTTGGTCATCTCTCCAGCCCCATTCCACATTATTATGCAGCAATCTCCTGAGGTGGATTGTTTTTGGATAGGAAATGAAATTGCCTCTTGGCAATTTTTTTAACATTTTTTTTAAACATACAGATGGTGCAGCATATCTACATGATTGTTTGTTGCTAAACTTTACATAAATGTGTGGTTTCAATTCAGCTTGAAAACTAATCTCACCACATGTAATGTTAGCACAGAGGAATCTGACACCTTCTTCAGACTCTGCAGGCATTGCAGAACATGAGTGCACTTACACACATGCAGGCAATACACTCATACACATAAAAGTAACAACAAACTGCAAAAGGGACCCTGTGTGTCCAACACCTTAGAGACTGTTCTCCAGTGCAGGAAGGAGAGGGAACATCAGGAGTCCGCTGCAGAGAGGAAGGGAGCTCATGCAGCACTGCACTCAGGGAAACACCCAGGAACAGCAGCCNGGCTCTCCTTCATTCTTTATGTGGGTACATATTTTATTTTTAAAATTTTTATTTATTTGTATGTGTATGAATGTACTGTCTGCACATAGGTCTGTGTACCTGTGTCATGCAATGCCAAGGAGGTCAGAAGAGGGTGTTGGATTCCCCTGGAACTGGAGTTGAAGATGGTTTTCAGCTGCCACGTGGGTGTTGGGGATCGAACCCAGGTCCTCTGCAAGAGCAGTCAGCGCTCTTAACCGCTAGGCCAACTCTCCAGCCCCCCGTATTTTGATTTTTTTTTTTAAGGCTAAATATGAAGAATACAGTTGCTGGGCCATAGAGTAGGTGTATGTTTGCTAGAGTTGTCAGTCTCCAAAATGATGATTGTGCCAGTTTATGCCTCCTCTTCTCTTCCTCCTCCTCTTCCTCCTCTTCCTCTTCTTCCTCTCTTCCTCCTCCTCTTCCTCCTCTCTCCTCTTCCTCCTCTTCCTCCTCTTCCTCCTCTTCCTCCTCTTCTTCCTCTCCTCCTCTACCTCCTCCTCCTTCTCTGTACTGGGGATTGAAATCAGAGCTTTATGCACACAGTTCTTTAGTGCTTAGGTTGTTTCCAGGGCTTTTGTTGTTTGTTTTGAGTATGAGCAGAAATGCAGTGAAGATCCCAGGCACACAGCCTATTTTTTTCTCTAAGACGATTTTAGGCTCATTAGTGTGGCTTCCTATCCACACTACAAATCAGTGTTAAATGTGTTTGTTCCATGCACTCTGCCAGAGCCCTGGGTAGTCTTGGGCTCACCCTGCTTCCAGCCAGGCAGAGCTAAGGGGCTGGCATCGTTGCTATCCGTGTTCCCTGTCCCCTCTTCCTCATAGTCCTCTGACAGTCTCCACACAGGCTTTCCCATGATGCTCCTTTCTGTTTGTCCACTGACTGCTCTGCTTCCCCACTGGCCTGTGTACTTCTTTCTGGAACAGCAACCAACTGGTCCCAGGCACACAATGGGTGAACTGTTGACTTGTGAAGCTGTGTCCAGTGCAGCCTGCCCAGGACTGCCGCTGGCCCTGGGCCCTCTCTGACACAGGGCTTTGGTGAACTTGGCTCATATGGCTGCTGTCACCCTGACCACTGTGTCGTGTTATTATTTAGAGGATTTTCTCTAAACGTGGTCCTGTACCATGGTAAGTTCGGATGATGTTCTATGTTGCCTGCATCCTACGGTGAATAACATTGAATCCAGCTGGGCAGGGTGGTGCGTGCCTAAAATCCCAGTGCCGTGAGGGTCACAAGTTCTAGGCAGGACTGTGTGAAACTGTCTCAAAACCCCCCAAACAATGCAGGACTTGGTGGTGCATGCCTTTAATCCCTGTATTCGGGAGGCAAAGGCAGGCGGATATCTGTGAGTTCAAGGTGAGCCTGGTCTAACAGAGAGAGTTTTCCAGGCCAGCTGGGGGGCTACAGGGAGACCCTGTCTTAAGAAGAGCAAAAACAAATAACAAACAAGCAAGCAAGCAAAAATCTAAAACCAGGCTGTCAAGATGGCTTATCAGCAAGGTGCTTGCCCAACACCTGAGTTTAGTTCCTGGAACCCACAGTGGAAGAAGAGAACTAACTCCTGGAAGTGGTCCTTTGACCTCCCATACTTACTATTGTCTACAAGTGCACTAATAATAATAAAATTAAAAGTCTTTTAAAAAAGAATCTCTAAATAACAACAAAACATTGAAATTGCTGGGTATGGTGGTATACACTTTAATACCAGGACTTAGGAGGCAGAGGCAGGTAGATCTTTGTAAGCTTGAGGCCAGCCTGGTCTACATAATGAGTTCTAGGCCAGCTAAGAGTACATGGAGTTCTTGTCTAAGAAAAAGAGGGAAGGGCTGGAGAGATGGCTCAGCAGTTAAGAACACTGACTGCTCTTGCAGAGGACCCTGGTTCTATTCCCAGCACCCATATGGTGGGTATCAACAGTCTGTAACTCCAGTTCCAGGGGATCTGATGCCCTCTTCTGACCTCCTTGGGGACTGCATGAAACCGGTGCACTTATACACATGCAGGCAATAGTCACATACACATTTTTTAAATTTTTATTATTTATTTATTATTTATTTATTTTTTATGAATGTACTGTCTGCATGTAGGTTTGTGCACCCGTGTCGTGCAATGCCAGGAGTTGAAGAAGGCGTCGATTCCCCGGAACTGGAGTTCTCCTGGAATTGGAGTCACAGACGGTTCTCAGCCGCCATGTGGGTGCTAGGATCGAACCTGGTCCTCTGCAAAGCAGTCGGCTCTAACCGCTAGGCCATCTCTCCAGCCCAACTTTTTTTTTAAGTCTCTAGTACGAGCACTGGAGTAGCTTTAATGCGGAGGTAGATCTCTGTGAGATTGAGGGCAGCGTGGTAAACATAGTGAGTTCCAGGCTAGCTGGGGCTATAGGAACACCTGTCTCAAAAAACAAAAACAGGTGTCCTCTGACCTCCACACATGTATGCACATACATCTTCTACACAAAATAAATAAGTAAATAAATAGCAATTGAACCATTAAAAAATGATCCTAGTGGGTTTGCGTTTTCTGGGTAAAGGCAGTGAGATATAGAACCCAGTCAATCCCAACTTGAGAAACAGCTGCTTGGAAACAAACCACATGGCCTGGATCCTATCTGATTTCAGGGGAAGGCCAGGTGTAGGAGGAAAGCACAATATTTCACTGGTATCAGACACCTTGGCAAAGCTATGATCTGCTACTGCCTCTGCTTGCCTCGTGGGAAAAGACTCCCCTGGAGAGCAAGAGTTAGAAGCTGGAACTCAGCAATCCCCCATGAATGAAGGGAGCTGGCCAATCAGCAACAAGAGTGTGCAGAGCATGGGCTTCCATCTGTGGTCATAGCAAAGGCCAGAGCTGGTGTCAGCTCCAGACACAAGCAGGGAGCAGTGGAGAAGGCAGGACTGCAAATGACTGGACTATGAGTAGTGATCTCTAATTCCAAAAAAGGGAAGTAGACTACTATTGAATCGAAGCTCCGCACGAGTCTGGTTTTAATCTGCTGTTGACCTGATTCCTATTTTGGTCCTGTGGCTGCCACACACACACAAATAATAACAATTGTAATTGTTATTAATTTTAAAAAGAAGTGGAGGAGGCAGAGGAGCAGTGGAACTGTACCACAGTCTGCAGGCAGCAGAGGCTGCAGAGGAGCTCCGCCAAAAGGAAAACTGTGGATTAGATTTCCCGTTTAAATTATTTTTTTGCTTCTTTTAGGTAGTATGAGGTATTTGCCTGCTATGTATGCCATAAGTGCTACTATGTGTTTTGCAGTGCCCACAGAAGTCAGAGAGGGAGGTGCAGATCTCCGCTGAACTGAGTAGCGATGCTGTTAACTATGCCATGTGGGTGCTGGGATTCGAAACCAGATTCTCTTCAAGAGCAGCCAGTGCTCTTAACTACTGACTCTTAACCACTGAGCCATCTCTCCAGCCACTAGATTTTTTTTTTTTAGATAGTGTCCCACGATATATCCCCCTATGAATCAGACAGCATTCAGACCAGAAGAGGTTCAAAGAGCCTCATGGCACTATGGGCAGCAAACGTATGTGCACACGTGTGCGTGTGCATGTACCTGTGTGTGTGTGCATGTTGTGTGTGTAATATGTTTACATGCGCATGCAGGTGTTTGGGAGTGCAGAGGGCAATATTCAGTGATTACCTCAGTTGCTCTCCACCTTATTTCTTTTTTTGATCACACTTAAATTCTTTACTATTTTTTAAAAATTTTTAATTTTTTTTTTTTTATGTGTATCAATGTACTGTCTGCTGTAGGTCTGTGGCACCCACCGTCATGCAATGGTTGCCACGGAGGCGTCAGAAGAGAGTCCACTTTTGTTTATTTGAGACAGGGTCTCTCACTGAAACTGGAGCTCCAGACAGCTCTATAGTGGAAAGCTTCGAGAATCTCTGTCCTCATCTTCCAGCTACTGGAATGACAGTAGTGCTAACCCCATACTGGCCTTTTACAGAGGTCCTGAGGTCCCAAAGTCAAGTCCTTATGCTTGCACAGCAAGTACTTTATCAAGTAAGCCATCTGCCAGCCCAGGGCAGTGAGGTTTTATAGAATGAACATAGAAAGAAGATGAAGAAAGTATATCTGATGGCTTAGACTGGAAAGAATCCATTTAGAAGTTACTTGGGGTTGGAGTGTCTAACTGGAAAAACGCTAATTAGCGGTTAGTCAGTGGTTTCTGAGTGGCAGGGAAAGTCTTATAGATTAAAAGAGCATAAGGAAATTGCACTGCACACCTGTAATCCCAGCACTTGGGAAGTGGAAATGGAGACAGGATCATCAGAAGTTCAAGGTTATCTGATCCTCAGCTATGTAGCTAGTTCGAGACTAGCCTGGGCTACATGTCAAGGGCAGAACAGTTTGTTGAGCGAGCTACACATACGCTCAGCAAGGTGATTGTGGCCACAGCCAGAATGGTGGCTACTCTTGAGGGAGGGGCTTGGGATGCGGAGCATGGAAGGACTGAGCAGACTCTGTTTCTTGGTCAGGTGGCAGTGACAAGGTATGAGTGGTCTACTACGATAATTCTTTAACTGACACATTTGCTTTATATCTTTTGTATTTGTACTTTTTTGGTTTTATTTTTAATTTATTAGATGTCAGATATGGAGAGTGCAACGTGTGTGATGTGCCTGGTGCCTGCAGAGGCACTGGAGTTATGGACAGTTGTCAGTCACCATGTGGTGCTGAGAATTGAGCCTGCGTTCTTCGCCCAAGAACAGCGCAGTGTTCTTAAGCTGAGCCACCTGCTCGCAGTCCATATCAGTATTGTTTCAATAAAATTTTTCTTAAAAGTCAGGTGCCACAAAGAAATATGAGGGTTAGGAGAGATGGCTTAGTAGGTGAAGTGCTTGCTGGGCTAGCATGAGAGCCTGAGTTCAGACCCCCTGACACCCATGTGAAAAAGCTGGGCAAGGAAGCATGTACCTCTAACTCCAGCTCTGGGAAGACTGAGGCAGTGGATCTTAGAGCTTGCTGTTCAGCTAGCTTATCTGAATTGGCCAACTCCAGGCTTACTGAGAGACATTGTCTTACAGAATAAGGTGGAGAAACAACTCAGGACTTCTGTCCCCCCCCATCCCTGAGCATGCACCTCCACATACCCATGTACACACAAACACATACACAAGCCCCCCACCCAACACAAAAACGTGTAGATATTAAGCATTGTGATTCATACTTATAACCCAAGAACTCTGGAGGTTGAGAATTGCTATCAGTCCAAGGCCAGCCTAGGTTACATAGTAAATTCCAGGCTAGCCTCTGGGAGAGCTGGTTAGCCTAGCCAAATTACTAAGCTAAGGTTCAGTGAGAGACCTAGTCTCCAAAATTAAGACAGAGGGACTGAAAACGTGGTGGTGGTTAAGATGTGACGCTGCTCTTGCAGAAGAACCCAGGTTGCAGTTTTCCCAGCACTCACATGTTATGATCACAAGAATTTGTTACTCCAGGGATCTGAGCCTTCTTTGGTTCTGTGCGTAAGTACAGGCCTTACAGCATGTGGCACATGCACCGTTATAGGCACAAACAACTCATACAGCATACAAATAAAATAAATCAATCTGTGGGGCTGGAGAGAAACCTATCAGTTAACAGCAATGACTTCTCCTTGTGAGAAGCCCGCGTTCAAGCCACAGCACCCTCATGGCAGCTAAGAACCTATCGAAACTCCAATTCCCGATAACTCCAGTTCACCAGGGAATCAGACCCTCCTTCTGACCTCCACGGCATTGCCTGACACAGGTGCACAAACCTAAATGCAGCCAGTACACTCATACACATAGAAAATAAATAAAAAAAAAATCTTTAAAATAGGTGGAGGGAGCTGGGCAGTGCTGCCACACCTTTAATCCCAAGCACTCTGGAAGCAAAGGCGTGCAGCAATCTCTGTGAATTCAAGGCCACTGATTCTACCTAGGAGTTTCAGACCAGCAGAGGCTACAAGGACCCTGTTCAAAACAAAAAAAAAATGATGCGAAAAGCATTTTCCATGACACCAGCTGCTGTGCTTATCACACAGATGTACACACACTGACACTACGCATTAAACAAATCACAAACAGATCTTAAATTATATGCATTGTCTTTTTTTTTAACCCATTTTTTTTATTTTATTATTTATCTTTTATGTGTCTGAAAGTACTTGTTGCTGTAGTCTGTGCACCCGTGTCGTGCAATGCTGTGGAGGTCAGAAGAGGCCTCAGATTCCCCTGGAATGGATTCCCCTGGAATTGGAGTTACAGACGGTTCTCAGCCGCCCCATGTGGGTGCTGGGATCGAACCCGGGTCCTCTGCAAGAGCGTCGGTGCTCTTAACCACTAGGCTATCTCTCCAGCCCCCGCACTGTCTTTTTTTTTTTTTTTTTTTTTTTTTTTGGTCTTTTGAGACAGGGTCTCCCTGTAGCTCTGGCGCTCCTGGAACTCACAGAGATCCACGTGTCTCTGCCTCCAAGTGCTAGGATTAAAGGGCGCTGCGCCACCATGCCTGGCATTTATTTATTATCTGTATGTGTAATGATGCTTACTGTCTGCAGCAAGTTGGCACCCGTGTTTGCAATGCCAAGGAGGTCAGAAGAGGATGTGGTTCCCCTGGAACTGGAGTTCTCTCGGAATTGGAGTTACAGATGGTTCTCGGCCACCGTTGTAGGTGCTGGGGATCGAACTCGGGTCCTCTGCAAGAGCGTCCGGCCGCTCTTAACCGCTAGGCCATCTCTCCAGCCCCCACATTGTCATTAAGTGGATTACTTGATATTTTATGTCTATTATTATGATGTATATTTTAGGTTTTTGAGACAGGGTTCCCTGTAGCTCCATCTGGCATCTGGATCTCACAGAGATCTGCCGCTCTTCTGCCTCCAGTGCTCAATTAAGGCGTGTGCCACCATGCCCAGCTTTATTTATTTTATTATTTTTGAAATTTTTTAAAATTTTATTTTTTATTTTTTTTATTTTCATTATTTATTTATGTGGTATGAATGTATTGTCTGCTGAGGTTTGTGCACCTGTGTCATGCAATGCCGCGGAGGCTAGAAGAGGATCTCGGATTCCCCTGGAACTGGAGTTCTCCTGGAATTGGAGTTACACACGGTTCTCAGCTGCCATGTGGGTGCTGGGGCTTGAACCCGGGTCCTCTGCAAGAGCAGTTGGCGCTCTTAACCACTAGGCCATCTCTCCAGCCCTATTTTATTATTTTTAAAAAATTTCTAGAGTGATGCTCAGATGTAAAAAAAATAATAAGAATTTACTGCTGGGTGGGTGGTGCATGCCTTTAATCCTGGCACTCAGGAGGTAGAGGCAGGTGGATCTCTGTGAGTTCAAGGCCAGCCTGGTCTATAGAGCAAGTTTCAGGCCAGTTTCAGGAGCAACAGGGCGACCCTGTCTCAAAAAGACCAAAAAAATTTTGTTTTTACTTATTACTTTTATTTTATGTGCATGGATGTATTGCCTGTATGTAACTAAGTGCACCTGTGTCATTCATGGCCACAGAGAACAGAAGAGGGTAGTGAACATGTGGGTGCTGGGAACCAAACCCAGATTGGCTACAAGAGCTGAGGCAGTTCTCTAGCCCTGAGTTATATTGTTTTTCTATATTATTTTCATTTTTTATTACTGTTATTTTTTTAATTTTATTTATTTCTGTATGTGTATGAATGTACTGTCTGCATGCAGGCCCATGCACCGGTGTCGTGCAATGCCGCGGAGGTCAGAAGAGGGTGTCTGATTCCCCTGGAACTGGAGTTCTCCTGGAATTGGAGTTTCGGATGGTTCTCGGCTGTCATGTGGGTGCTGGGGATCGAACCCAGGTCCTCTGTAAGAGCAGTCGGCGCTCTTAACCGCTAGGCCATTTCTCCAGCCCGTTTATATTATTTTTATTTTATGTGTATGAGCATATTGTCTGCATGTGTGTAAGTGCACCCATGTTGTGCATTGCCTGCTGAGTCAGAAGAGGGTTTCAGATTCCCCTGGAACTGGAGTTACAGATGGTCATCAGCCATCATATGAGCGCTGGTGATTGAACCTGGGCCCTTTGCAAGAGCAGCCAGTGCTCTTAACTGCTGAGGCATCTCTCTAGCCCTCTCTAGTTATACTATTTTGTAAAGATTTTATTTTTACTTGGCTAGAGAGAGATGGCTCAGTGGTTAAGAGAGCCGACTGCTCTTGCAGAGGACCCAGGTTCAATTCTCAGCACCACACGATGGCTAAGAATCATCTTTAAGCCAGGTGTGGTGGCCCACACCTTTAATCCTAGCACTCGGGAGGCACAGGCAGGCAGATCTCTCTGTGAGTTCAAGGCCAGCCTGGTCTACAGAGTTCCAAGCCAGCTGTGGGTATAAGGAGACCCTGTCTCAAAAAAAAAAAAAAAGATTTTGCCGGGCGTGGTGGCGCACGCCTTTAATCCTAGCACTTGGGAGGCAGAGGCAGGCGGACTTTGTGAGTTCAAGGCCAGCCTGGTCTACAGAGTGAGTTCCAGGACAGCTGGGGCTACAGGGAGACCCGTCTCAAAAAGACCAAAAAAAAAAAAAAAGATTTTATTTTTATTTATGTGCGTGTGTGTGTGTGTGTGTGTGTGTGTGTAGTTGCCCTCAGGAGTTAGAAAAAGGTATAGGATCCCTTGGAGCTGGAGTTACAGAGGTTGTGACCTGCCTGACTTGGGTGCTGGGAACCAAACTCAAGTCCTTTGCAAGAGTAGCAAGGTCTCTTAACCTTTGAGTCCTGTCTCCAGCTTCCAGTTATACTATTAGTGTCTTTTTGAAGCTATTAAATGAAAAGTTATTGCATATCATGCACAAACAAAAAATGAATCAAATTCATAAAAACTGTACTACTGTTACAAACTTAAGAGTCATATTTTACTCTGATTTAGGGTTTTCATCTCTAATTTAGAGTTTTCATCAGGTGTAAAGTTTTGGGTTTGAAACTAGTTAAACATATTTGTTCATTTGCTGTTTAAATGAATCAGGCTGTATCTAATGCTAATGATTTACTTGAACATTGTTATCTGGGAAGGAAGGGCAGACTTTAGGCCCTTCACAATCAGCGGCTGGAGGCCTGACAGGGCTACTTGAATCCTCATAGACATAGTCTTTGGCCCAGAAGAAAGTTTAAAAAAGTTGCTGTGTGAGTTGTTTGTCATTGACCATTTGCATTCCTGCCATAAAGCAAGCAGCATGGATGCCTGAGTGGATATAGAGGGTGTTTAATCCTGAGATGTTTGAAACTAAGAGCCCTAGTCGCCATGCACCACTGCAGCTTTTCTCCTGCCTGGCATTCAAATGGACATGCTACAGGTGTTCCTATGGTGACCATACTAATCCAGAGTTAATGGATACATTAGGTCATGTGTCTGTCCAAACCTGTCTGTGTGTTATAACGTTCTTCATGTGTCTCTTGTAACTGTCATGTGTCCATGTTCTGTGTTTTTTGTTCAAAACAAAGTGGCCCTTCAAACTTGTTTTTATTCTATTTTGCAAAACAAAAAATAAATTGTTTACTTTTGGTGTGCATCTTAAATTTTTTTTTCAAGGCCTGATTTGAACCTGGGTTCCTAAGTTTCTACACTGTTTATCTGAAGGTTTTATTTCTTCCCTGTCCAAATTATTTTTCCACAGGTATTACAACTGAAATTTTCTTTTCCAGTTTTTCTTGTTTCCAGACGTCTGAAGATCTGATTTTTTGACCCTTATGGGTTCACTAACAGATTTTTTTCTCCTGTGCTATGTAACGTCCTCCTAACCAGAGGCCACTTTTAAAAAAATCCCTGGATTCATTCATACTCTGGTTCTTGGACAGTGGCACATTGTTTCCCCTGCAATTTCTTCCCTCCAATGAAACAGCCTAAGTAACTTTGATAGTCAGTTTCTTTAATTATTATATATAATTCTGTTTTCCATCACTTGTTAAAGTATTTCAATAATATCATAGTTTTAAAACCAAAGTGTGCAAGATGTCATCTCAGCCTTGGCAGCACAATTAATACAGAGCTGCATGTTTTAAATAATGTTCTAAAGGTGTTTCTTATAAAAATCTCTTAAAGGAATGGTGCATAAATGTGTGTGTATGACATTGTTAAACAGCATATTAAGATCTGTCTGTATGATTAAAATGCATGTGCCTTTGCTTCACAACCTTTACAAAGTGTCATCGCCAAATTTATTTATTAGACCTTATTATGAGTGTATGCATGAAGTACGTTCACTTTTAAGAATTCTATAATGTAATTATGGCATATACAAGAAATTGTGTTCCACCTACAGGTACTATTACCTAGTTACAGCCTCAAGTGAAACAGAACATATATGAGTTACCCATACATATAAAATGTTTTGTATATCTGTTATACTTTGCACATCTTACTTTAATATCTTTTTTTTTTAATTTATTATTTTTGAATGTGTATGAATGTACTGTCTGCATGTAGGTTTGTGCACCCGTGTCGTGCAATGCCGCGGAGGTCAGAGGGTCTCGATTCCCCTGGAACTGGAGTTTCTCCTGGAATTGGAGTTACAGATGGTTCTTAGCCACCATGTGGGTGCTGGGGATCGAACCCGGGTCCTCTGCAAGAGCAGTTGGTGCTCTTAACCGCTAGGCCATCTTTCCAGCCCCACTTTTAATATCTTTAAGAGAAATTAGGTTTTACTTCCAGTGACCACACGGACAGTACGAATGTAACCAATTTGGATGAGCCCTAAGTATTATCTGCCTGCTGCTGGTATGTGACAATGCTCCCCCTCTTTTTCCTTTTCAAAGCTATAATTCAAAATCTGGGGACAAGTAACATTGGCCTTCATTTGAGAAAGTCTAGTATTGGTTTACCTCTTTATTACTTGGGTTTGTTTCATGGGCTATGTTGTTAAAACTTTTGCCTTGCATGGTTTAAATCATTGTACTTGAGTACTTGAATGACCTTCATAGACCTTAAAGAACAAATTGTAGGACTTACTGCATAGGTTTAATGTAACTTGATACACCTGAGCTGAGAAACCTCAATAATTTGCCTTCATTGGACTGGCCTATGCTCATTGTGGGCCATGCCATTATTGGCCAGATATTTCTATATTATACAATAGGCTGAATATGACCAGCAACACAAGCCAGTAAGTAGCATCCTTTCCTAGCCTGTTCAGCCACTCCCAGGCTCCTACCATGAGCTTTTATTATAGTCAGAATATTTTTGCCCAGCAATTAAGAATTTATTAACAGTGCTTAAGTCAATGTTCAAGCTTTACTTAGGAGTTGTATGGTAATTAATGTACCAATTAATTCAAACAATCCTCTTGGAGTTTAGCAACCACACTTAAAGCTCTAATCTGATTTGGCAAGAGGGATTTGAAGGACAATATTTTGGCCCCTCCCTCTGAGGTGACTTGGGCCCTAGGGTCCTGCATCCACAATTCGTGCATGTCCTGTGGCAGTGAGTCACCAGTCATCCACACCAGGGTGGTCTTGGAGATTCACTTAAAAAGGACTTCATCGCAATGTCCAGTCAAAGGAGGAAGTCCATAGAGGAGAGACTCCTCACACTTCAATGGAAGGTGTGGCCAAGCAAGGCCTGACTTTGTCCTCACATAGATGGAACTGGTGAAGAGAGCCAGGTGCAAGGCCTGAGTGACCCCTTAAGGACCAGAACCTCAGCTGACCTTAACACCAAAACAAACTTCATTTATCTGAGCTAACTGTGTGGTTTTAAACACCCAACAGGAAACTGTAAAAAAGAAGAGAAAATGAAATGTTATTATCAGAGAGATAGTGAGGACCTATTGTCCAAGTTAGGAATCTACTAGTGTCATGTTGAAAATTCTCAGAGATAAGTGACAGATTTAATGTGCCATGCCAAAAATACCACCTTTTTATTCTCATGGTTATGGCTCTCATTCTGGAGCCCGTAGTATTAAAGCTGGCCCTCATTCTAGAGCTCTTGTACTAAAACTTTTTCCATTTCTCAAACCAGGGTGCACGTCCTTTTCCCTCTGCATCCCTAGACAGGACCTCCAATTGCTAATGCACCCTGTAGCCCCTTGTTGGTCCCTGCACTGGTATCTCATGTAAGACTCAACCAGCTTGTCCTTCAGTTGCAGAGAAAACATCAACTAAGTACTGGCCACTATTGATCTGGACCAAACCCACCAGGCAGAGCACCCAAGCAACCAAAATGGGAAACTGTTCTAACCCTAAAGCACTGACAGCCATTTCCCCAAGATCAGCCCCTGATCAGCTCTGAAGCAGTACAGAAGACAGACCTCCCCCCTTTTCCTATAGAACAAAAGGCTGGATGTCAGGGTGTGAGCTCCAGAGCCTTGCAATGCAGAGACACCTAAGACCAGTGGCGCCCAGGAACCTGCTCTACCAGCCAGCCTTTGGTTATGGAAAAACGGGCCATCACCCGATTATCAGGAATCTTCTGCCTTTTTGAAAGCCAGACTCCTGCAGAGTGCGCTACCCACCCCCACTCTCACTGAATCCCATTCCCACCTTCTCCCTTAAATTCCCAAGCCAGACATCTGTGCTTGGCTCTATCTTTCCCCTGAGCCTAGCCCCAGCTACACTGAATTAAACTTTGCTCCAAAGAACTTAGACCTCCATGGCCTTTCATTCTGGGGGGGGGCGGGGGAGTGCGCTATAACCTTCCAGAAAGTATAATCAAAAGAAAAATACAATAACTTAGACCTTATTACCAGAGGGATAGGTGCAAGGTCTACTCTGCCATGCTAGAAAACACCTCAGAGATAGGAGAGTTCTGCTGCACTATACTAGAAAATGCCACCTTTTATATTCTCATGGTCATGCTGGCTCTCATTCTGGAGCCCTGTGCACTAAAACATTTTTCCAATTCCTCAGAATAGAGTACAGGTCCTCTCCTCCTCTGGAGACTCTAGACAGGGACCCTCCAATGGCTAATGCACCCTGGTACTCGAAGTCTTTGCGTTGGTACCCTCATATAAGACTTAACCAGCTTGTCTTGTCTGTTGCAGAGAAACTGTACACTACTGACCACTATCGATCCAGACCAGAAAAACACCAGGAACCTAGAACAGCTAGACGGAGACTAGACTCTAACTCTCCAGCTTGACACCCCTTTCCCCAAGACTTCACCATCACTCAGCTCTGAAGCAAATACAGAAGGGAGAATGACATCCCTTTCCATATCATAATCTAAAGGCTGGACTGTTAAGACTGGTTCTCCCAGAATTCCAAGAGACACACAGATGTCCGCTTCCTCCAGAAGCTGTCAATCTTATGACCTCTTCCCCTTTACCTGAGGCCCCACCCAATGGGTTTAAAGGGTGTGTCCAGTCACCATCTTTGCTGGCTGACCTGCCATGTGCCAACAAGCAGTCAGTCCTGACAATTCCTGAAGTAAATTAGTCCCAGAGTGACCTTAAGCCTGGTGTGACTGTCTTTCATCTGGGGCTTGTGCCTGCATAGATTTTTCCATAGATGTCTAACAATATCCAGTCTCATAACATAAGAAAATAATTAATCCTTCAATTACTGATTAAAAATAAAATATCATAAGCTGGAGACATGGCTCAGCAGAGCAGAACACTTCCTGTTCTTCTAGAAGACCCTGATTCTATTCCCAGCACCCGCATGGCAGGCAATAACCATCTGTAGCTCCAGTTCCAGGGGATCCAACACCCTCTTCTGGGCTCCACGGCCATTGCACACATGTGGTGCACTTAAAATTCTTGTAGGTGAAACACTCATGCGTATAAAATTAAAATAAAATGTGTAGGTGGATGCTATTAGAGGTTCATGGAATGGTGCTCGATGGAAGAAGCCTCCAGGAAGTACATTACAGGAGAGTTAGGAGTGTTTGTGGTCAGGACTGTGTGTATTTAACAACCCCAATCCACACATATTATGCAGTCAGCAATCAAGGCACTGACTGTTCAAACCAGGCTTTATTACCTGTCACAAAATTGAATGCTTCCTGTCCAAAACTGAAAATAAAAACTCCTCCCACGGTTTTTAACACATAGAATATTGATTTTAAAACCTAGTTCATCAATGACTTTTAAAAAGTAACACTTTCAGAATGACAGGGGAAGTATGCCACACATGATTTGTACACACAGTGTATTTTTTACTTTGCTGTGACTGTCTACACTAGACAATCTGACCCATGTCATTGAGCCTTGCAGGTACTGGCCTGCCTTGCACCAGAAGCCTTCTTTTTTCTCCTTTTATTTCTATTTATGTGTATGTGTGACTGTATGTAGGTACCCTGAGAGGCCAGAAGAGATTGCTGGATCTCCAAGAACCGATATTACAGGCAGTTGTCAGCCACTCATACTAGGTTCTGGGAACCACTCTACTTGGAAGAGGAGGAAACATTCTTAGTGATCCATGTCTCCTATGCCCCAGCATCCCTCTTGTAGCAAAAACTGTCCCAATCTCCACAAAGCACTCTTACCTCCAGCTTAGACTGATTAACAAACACATTCAAAGCATTTAAATATTTTTCCCAAGTTAGCAGAATAAGTAAATGGGAAAGCTCAGGTTTCAATCCATACAAAGCCATCACAATAGTATATATACTAGTTTCTCCTCACTCTTCTCCCTGCCTGGAGCAGTTTAATCCAATTAAGCAAAAAGTCTGCATGAATTTGATCTGACTAAGTAATTCTAGGGACTGTATTGAAGCACCCAGCAGAAAAACATTGAACAGGACCACTCTGTGAATGAGAAAAAAAAAAGATTTATTAAATTTCTGGGCTACCTCAGCAGTAGGGAAATAGCAGCTAGCAGGAGAGGTAGAATACGTTTTAGAAACAGGTATTGGCTTGAGTAACTTTCCATAACACTGTCACCTAGTCGCTGGCCTTCGGAGAATGCAGAACTTGTAGCTTCCTGAGAACCTGGAGTTTTAGCAAACCCTGTCTCTGCAGGAGTTGCAAAAGCTGATTTCCCGGGAGGGCAGGTGGTCAAAACCTAGTTCCTGAGGACTGCTAAGTTTCCATTTAATGTTTCTGGTTGAGGAAACTGTTACCCATCATTCTGTTGTTTTGCTAAATGATCATACTGTCAAACTGCATTTTTTTTTCTTTTTATGTGTATGAATTTACTGTCTGCATGTAGTTCAGAAGAAGGTGTTGGATTCCCCTGGAACTGGAGTTAAAGATGGTTCTCAGCCACAATGTGGGTGCTGGGGATCCAACCTGGGTCCTCTGCAAGAGCAGTCAGAGCTCTTAACTGCTAGGTCATCTCTCCAGCCCCTAAATCACATTTTATTATTTTTTTTTTATTTTATTTGTTTTCGTATGTGTATGAATGTTACTGTCTGCATTCAGGTTCGTGCACCTGTGTCGTGCAATGCTGCAGAGATCAGAAGAGGACATCGAATTCCCCTGGAACTGGAGTTAAAGAAGGTTTTCAACTGCCATGTGGGTCCTGGGGATCAAACCCGGGTCCTCTGCAAGAGCAGTCGGCACTCTTAACGGCTAGGCCATCTCTGCAGTCCCCCTAAACCGCATTTTAAATACTTAGGTTTATACCCGTAGATTTGAACAGCTGTCAGCTTTGGTCAGAGAAGCGTCTTTTTGCAATAGACAGTGATTAAAGCAGAGACTCATAAGTGATCAAAGTACCAAAGGTAAGTAACATTGCATGGGTCATCTTTATCAATCTCCCCCTATCCAAAGCTAAGAGAACACGGAGGAAGAGGCAGCAGAAAGAATGTGAGAGCTGTAGATAGAAGGAGAGTTTTACCATTATAGAGCAGGTCATAGTCGCTGCACACATCAAGTCAAAGCAGATGTGGTTACTTGCATAAGACCTACACAAGATCAAGCCAGTCATAATTCCAGCATGGATGGGAGGGGGGCCCTGGAGGCACAACATCTATCACAGAAACTATTCTCAGCTTTTAGCTGCTAAGGAAAGGGGGTGACTTCTTTGAGGATGTGGCTGTTTGTTGACTGATGATGTCCCAGTGGATGGCCACACAGCTACGTGAACAGGAACAGCATTAACTAGACTCAGGGTTTTATTAATAACAATGTTTTAAAAAGAGGACATGAACTTGGAGTTGGGAAGGAGATAGTGATGGATGAATATGATCAATACACACTGTATAAATGTATGACACTATCAAAGAATAAAATAGATTATTTTAAAAAGCAGGAGTGTGGGGCTGGAGAGATTGCTCAGTGATTAAGAACACTGGCTGTTCTTGCAGAAGAACCAGGTTTGAATCCCAGAACCCACATGGCAGCTAACAACTGTCCATAGATCCAAGGGCTCCTATGCCCTCTTCTGTCCTCTGCAGACATTGATGACACTGGTGCACTTACATACACACAAGCACTAGCTTATTATAAAATAAAAATAATAAAATATAAAAAATAAGAGTGGGACAAGAAGGGCGGAGAGAGGAGGAGGACCACAGGGAGGAAGAGGAGTGTAGGAGAAGTAAGCCCTGCTGCTCAACATACACTGAGCATGCTCAATTATAACTTCCCCATGGAGCCAACCTGAAATCTGCCTAGCAGCCTGGAAATAGATGATGCAGTCTCAGGCTAAACCTATGGGAGAAAAGACATGACAACTACCAGCCAACTGACACACTAACTGGCACCTGCCCAAGGACCAATGGGACGCAGGGAGGGAGTATAAAAGTCTGCCTGATTCCTGTAATAAATGAGCCTGCTTTTGCTTTTCACCTGGCTCCCGAGGTCTATGTCCTTGACTCTGTGCCTTCCTATCCCTGCCCCCAAAGGTCCTGTGTCAGGATGGCCTGCTACATCTGGTAACCAACCTGTGCAGGCATGGGCATTGAGCACATGTAGCTCCAGCTGTAAGATTCTTGTTGTTTTGGGCCCTCTTAACAACACTTAACAACCACTGCTCAGGACTCTTCCTCGTTCACAGTATGATCCAGTGCCCCCATCAGCAGTTTTTTTGTAGGTTGGCCCCTATATGTTATATGTTCTTCATGAGAAGTGAGAGTGTTGACCTTCTTTTGTCTGCTTTTTGTTTGTTTGTTTGTTTGTTTTGTTTATTTGTTATTCTCTGTTGTTGCATGTCTTAATAGGGAGGAACATTCATTTTGGTTTTGGTTCGCCCGGCAACTCCATATAAAGACTGACCATCTAGGAGTCGGAACTCAGATTGGCCACCCAAAGGGTCTCGACTGATGACATTGTGTGGGCATACAGCCTTGGCCTGAAAAAACACAGAGGTCCCACACTAAGCACAAGACATTTCATCAGATACAGGATCTCCCATGTCTGCTCATTTCACTTTTGCTTCTGTTCATCTCATCTCCCCCTAAGACTGTTGTTATGGGGGGATTGTCTTCCCACTATAAGGAACCTCAAGTAAGGGCACTAACATCCCTTTTAGTTACTAGAGGTATGAAGGTCAAATTGACTGACCTGGAGACATTTTGGAATGAGGCAGAATCTATTGCCCCATGGATCCCTCTTGAGAACTTGTAGGAGCCCAGTCTCTGGATGTGGGGACATTATCTGGCCTGCAAGCCAGAGTTCGATTCAGGGACTCTCCTCCCTGTTTCCTTTATGCCTATTCTCTTGGCAATAATTGCTAGCCTCAAATTCTCCCCACCTGAGGTAGTAATTTCTTCTCACAACAAACCTTGTGAGGAACAAGCTAGTGTTAATCTCATCACCACAATGCTTCCAGTGCTTTCTAATGTGAATTCCTCTGATGAGGAAGATGAAGAGGCCACAGATAAAGCTGCTTCTGCTAAACCGGCTTTATCAATTGGGAAACCTAAGCTTCCCAACCGCTCTAGCCCACTTTCAGCCACGGGCCCTCCTCCTCAATGCTTGTGGAGAGAGATTGACAATTGGGATGGCTGTGCTAATGCCCCACGGCCTCCACCCTTTGCACAAGTCATTCCTTGCTCTAACTTAGGACATGGTCCTTATTCTGAAGTGGCCTTTGTACCACCATTGCCGGGTCTTCGGGCAGAGGCATACCCAGTAAACCTAGGTCCGAATGCAGCTGCACTGCCCTGGATTCCTACCCCCTTGCAGACCTCACCCTTACCCACAAAGCCTAAAGTGATTTAAGACCGCACTCACCTTATTTTGAACAAGTCTTAAAGCAATGGTCTGTGCAACTCCAGACTCAATATGACTGGTATAACTTTCTCAATGCAGTGGTGGAGCCTGCTGTGTTCCTCAGTTGTCGCTCTGCCTATGATGACCATGCAGAGACACGGGCACGTGAAAATATTCAAAATGGCATCCCCGTGACTCTAGACATGCTCACAGGCAGGGGTAATTACATTGACCATGTCGCTCAGTCCATGACGGGTATTTATGCCTATCTCTACTAAGTTTCTGATCTGGCCTTCAAGGCCCTCAAAGCCTGTGTACCCCAGGACCCCTATGGACTTCCTCTGAGGCAGTTGAAAGGAGAGTGGAAGCCAGCCCTACTAGAGACATGCTAATTAAGCAACTGGCTTGGGAGGGGCTCAATGCCCCAACAAAAAATGCAGTTGCAGCAGTCTGTAATGATGACATCCACAAATGGGTTGTAGCTACCAGAGACCTGGATCCCAGGACAGTACCCATTGCAGCCCTCACTGTTTCTCTTGATGCCCTAATTTCTAAGAAATGAGGCACAGGTGGGCGGACCCAGCAGAGGCTCCCCACCCCATTGTACTTGCTGGGGATGTGGATGCACAGGACTGCCCCAATGCCAGACCACAGACCAGGTGCCCTCGCCGCAATAAAGGCTTTCACTGGGTGCATGATTGCCATTCCTCAAAACAGGATAGAACTGAGGATAATTTAAACTCAAGCAGGGGGTGCCCCTCAGCCCCGCCAATACAAGGGGATGACAGTTAGCAGGTATTATAATTGCACAAATGATTCTGTTTGAGTGTCTCCTACAGTATATCTCCAGACAGCACTTTATCAACAAGACCAAGCTCCAGGTGCTTATGGTTCTTGAGCATTCTGATCATGGCTCACCAAACGAGGTGGATAGGGCTTGGCTCAGAGAAATATGTGTAGTCTTCCTCATACACTTTGGTGCCCTCCAGGAAAACTGTCCTTTGGGGGCCGGTAGTCAAAGACAGGTAAGATCCCATAAGTCAGGAAAACCTAAGACAGGCACAGTCCAAAACACTGGACACCCCTGAGGTGAGGATAACTCCAAAGCAAAACTCACTGGGCAGCCTGAGAAAGTAAAAACAAAAGGGTGGATATGTAGGAGAACTAAGCCCTGATGCTCAACATAAACTGAGCATGCTCAATTATAACTTCCCCATGGAGCCAACCTGAAATCTACCTAGCAGTCTAGCAAAAGATGATGCAGTCTCAGGCTGAACCTATGGGAGAAAAGATATGCCAACTACCAGCCAACTGGCACACTAAGTGCCACCTGCCCAGGGACCAATGCGATGCAGGGAGGGAGTATAAAAGTCTGCCTGATTCCTGCAATAAATGAGCCTGCTTTTTCCTTTCACCTGGCTCCTGGGGTCTGTGTCATTGACTCTGCTCCTTTCTATCCCCACCCCCAAGGTCCTGTGTCAGGATGGCCTGCTACAGAGGAGGAAGCCCATGAGGAGGAGGACCACAGAGAGGAAGAGGAGGAAGCCCATGAGGAGGAGGACCCCAGGAAGGAAGAGGAGGAAGCCCATCACGTGTAAAAAGGATGAAACTAGGGCTTTATGCCAAGTGAGCAGACAAGCACAAGAGGAAAAACCATGAAGCATGTGTAGGATGGGAGAGGATCCATGGGAAATGTCTGTTTCTGTGATCCCCACACAATAAGGAGTAGCACAGCCACAGGACAGCTCAGAACAGATGTCGAAGTGTAGCTCTTTGTTAGTGTGTGACCCCTTGGAATGGATCTTGGTTTAAGCAGAATTATAGATTAAATTAATTAATAGAAATGAATTCATATCCCTCCCCTGGGACAATTTCTATTTTTCTTCTAATCCTGGACTTGGGTGACACCTGCAGCTCCCCAAGCCTCAGACTCATGGCTAAAACACAGTATTCCTGCACCCCACCCTTTACTACCTGTGCTGGACAGCTTTAGTGTCAACTTGACACACCTGGGTTGAGGGAGCCTCGATTGGGGAATTGGCTCCATTGGATTGGCCTGTGGCCACATCTGTGGAGTATTGTCTTGATGGTCCAGCAGTGTGGGAGGGCCTGGGCCCACATGGGTGGTGCCACCCTGGGCAGTTGTTGTGTACTGTGTATAAGAAGGCAGCTGGCCATGAGCCAGGGGAGCAAGCCAGTGAACAGCATTCCTCCATGGCTGTGCTTCAGCTCCTGCCTCCAGGTCCTGCCTGAGTTCTTGCCTTGGGCTCCCTGAGTGATGAACTGTGACCCAGGAGATGTGAGCTGAATAAACCCTTTCTTCCCCAAGTTGGTGTCAGTGCAGAGTGTTTTGTCACAGCAATGGAAGACAACTAGAACAGAAATTGGGTACCAGAAATGGGGTATTGCTGTGACAGACCTGACCTTGGTGTTTTGGGAGGATTGTGGAAGCATTTGGAACTTTGGGCTGGGAAGATCATTGAAATGCCTAAAGATCGTGTGTGGAACTTGAAACAGTTTTGCTGAAGAAGTTGTAGTGATAGAGCTTGTCTGGCTTGTGAAGTTTCAAAGGAAAGCAGAGATCATCATGACTATTTAATCTATGGGTTCTGGTCAGCTGGGGCTGGAAGAATCAGATGTAAGTAAGAGACCAGAACGAAGTGAAATCTTTGTGTACTGGGAACAATTGATGCTGTTAGCTGGGGCTGAAAAATCAGCTGAAGTACAAGAGACCAGCCTCACTGTGGTGATCTTCTGGGAAGAATTCTTCAGGGTCAGCACACAGAAGCTGTGGATCCAGAAGGGCCTGAGCCTCCACTCGAGCCAGAAGCAGACTTGTAACATTAAGAGTCTCCTGATGGTTCTGGTGTTGAAATTTGGGGGGTCACAGAAAGCAGCCGAGGCTTGGTACTGTGAGAGGTCAGGAAAGACCATTGGTGACGTGCACCTCGGTTGCAGTGAAGACCCCAGGATTGCAGGGGTCATGGAGAGAAGCTGAGGCTTTGCACCAGGAGAGGTTCAGAAGAGACCATGGTGAAGGTGCTGCCTCAGTTTCAGTGGCGACCCAGTTTTGGAGATGCCAGGCATGGGACGACCACCAAGAACAGCGGCAGGTGTGGAATGGTTGGCCGGGCTGTGAGATGAGCTGTGGGGCCACGGATGGCAGAGTCAGAGAGGGGGAGGGTGCAGAGACACTTTGGAGCCCAGAAGATCTGAGTGATTCCAGAGTATCCAGCCTTGAGCTACTTTGCTGGACTTAGGTTTTGTTTGAGTGTGCCTGATTCTTCCTTTGAAATAAGACAGTACTTTTTTGGATTTTAAGCAGCCCACGTTAAAGACTTTTAAGGACTGTGAACTTTAAGTGTTTGGGAATTTAAGGACTGTGGGGCTTTTAAGTTGTACTGGTCTTAGGTTGTGATTAATGATTAGCATCATACTTGGGGAAGAACTGGAAAGGTGGTGGTTTAATAGTGATGTGTTTTGTGTGTCCAAGTTGACAAGGGTCATGTGCTGGATAGCTTTAGTGTCAACTTGACACACCGGGTTGAGGGAGCCTCAATTGGGGAATTGGCTCATTGGATTGGCCTGTGCCACATCTGTGGAGTATTGTCTTGATGGCCAGCAGTGTGGGAGGGCTGGGCCCACAATGAGGGTGTACCACCCTGGGCAGGTTGGTTGTGTACTGTTATAAGGAGGCAGGCTGGGCATGAGCCAGAGGAGCAAGCCAGTAAACAGCTTCCTCCATGGCCTGTGCTTCAGCTCCTGCCTCCAGGTTTTCCTGCCCTGAGTTTGCTGCCTTGGGCTTCCTGAGTGATGAACTGTGACCCAGGAGATGTGAGCGAATAAACCCTTTCTTCCCCAAGTTGGTGTCCAGTCAGAGTGTTTTGTCACAGCAATGGAAAACAAACTACATTACCCTTGTATCCACCCCCACCAGAGTATTGGATAGTACTAACCCTTCCACTGCATGACTCCACTCGCCCCATTTTCATCTCTTTAATTTTGGAAAAGCAACACAGTGTGGTCAGGATGGGTTTAGGAGCAATTTCCTTTCATTTAAAATAAAGACAACATGGCATGTGTATTGGGCAAAGTTACACACTCACTCCTTGAAGAGCTGTTTTCCTGATATGGGTGTGGGGAAAAACACACAGAAAATGCAGCTCTCTTCTTAAACAGACTCATGGAGGCTGTCACCAAATTCACTAATGTGGACCCATAGCTCCTGGAAGGCTCCCCTCCTCCTTCATATCCATTTTTTTAATTTTTTTAATTTAATTTTTTATTCTGATGTATGAATGTATTGTCCTGCTGTAGGTTTGTTGCACACGTGTCGTGCAATGCCGCAGAGGTCAGAAGAGGGTGCTCGGATTCCTCTGAACTGGAGTTCTCTGGAATTGGAGTTACAGATGGTTCTAGCCGCCATGTGGGTGCTGGGGATCAAACCGGGTCCTCTGCAGAGCAAGCAGTGCTCTTAACGGCTAGTCTTCTCTCCAGCCCCGATATCCATTTTTAGACGTCAGCCTGAACATTAGGCATAAACCCAGAGATTAGAAAAGGTTCAACTGAAGAACCAGGATGACCTCTTCAAAATGACCTTCAAAGTCTTTAGTAACAATGACTAGAAAACAAAAAGGGGAAGAAAAAGATTGGGAAAGAGATCAAAAAGAACACCAGGCTCACTTTCAGTTCTAGCATCAACCCTCCAGGGATGACCTCCTCCTCCCGCCACTAACCTTATGACCCAATGCTGCCAATCCTTGGGCCCTTGCTTCAGGTGCAAACAAATGGGCCACTGGGCTAAAGATTTCCCTAATCCCTGACCTCCTATCAGAGCATGCTCCAGATTCAGGCAATGGGAACACTGTAAGTGGGAATGCTTGTTGGGACCCTCAAGGCCACCCTCCCCGTACCCTAGCTCCTTCCCATCCACCAACATACTAATACAATGAGGAGGACTGGATTCAATGCCCCTAGCCAGGGTACCACTGACTTGTCTCAACTCAGGGTAACAGGGTCAGTGGCCAGTAGACAAATCTCTTTTGTCCTGCATACAGGGGCTTCATTTTCCCTATTNAACTAAATGGCCAGGAGACATGATCCCAACAAGGATCCTCATGGGACCAAAGCGCACTCCCCCTTCCCTCCCAATTTGGCAACTTCTCTTTAATACATTCATTCATACTCATGTCTAACTGTCCTTTCGCCTTCTAGGATGAGACCTCTCTTAATTGAAGGTCCCATTCATATCCCTCCCCTGGGGACAATTTCTAGTTTCCTTCTAATCCTGGAATTGGGTGACACCTGCAGCTCCCCAAGCCTCAGACTCATGGCTAAAACACAGTATTCCTGCACCTCACCCTTTACTACCCCTTGTACCACCACCCCCGAGTATTGGATAGTACTAACCCTTCCATTGCGTGACTCCACTCCCCCCATTTTCATCTCCTTAAAAACCCTCCTCCTATATCAAACAAGAACAATAGCCTCTGCCCAAAGGGGTTCCTGAAACCCCTCATCCACCAACTTCT
This sequence comes from Rhizomys pruinosus, assembly GCA_009823505.1. NCBI lineage: Eukaryota > Metazoa > Chordata > Mammalia > Rodentia > Spalacidae > Rhizomys > Rhizomys pruinosus. The sequence continues at coordinate 3,224,355 of VZQC01004543.1, forward strand.
TCAGGCAGGACTTCCCAGTCATTCCCCATATTCCAATCCTAAGACTTAAGAATAATGGGACCTTCTACCTAGTGCCGGACCTCCCCAAAATTAATGAAGCTATAGTTCCCACCTTCCAAGTTGTCTGTTTATAGGAAATACCCTTACACACCTCTCTGCTTTCACCTGGGGGTAACCCTGTATTAGTTATTTTTATGATTGCTATGATAAAACACCATGACCAAGGAATCTTGTAAAATGAAGACTTTATTTGAGCTTAGAGTTTCAGGGGAATTAGAGTCCATCAAGGCAGGAGGCATCGATGGCAGGATGTGGTCAGAGCAGGAGCAGATAGTAGGGACTTACATCTTCAAGCACGCACAGGAAGCAGAAAGGGACTGGGGATCCCACAAGGCTTAAGAACTTTCTATGAGTAAAAGAAAAGTGCTATAATGTGATGTTGTGTAATCAGAAAAATATAGAGACCATTTGTACCTTAACCTCAAGTACAAATTAATAAATAAACATATTAACATTTTATATTCCCAGTTAGTTCAATTTTATTTACCATTTTCACCAAACCTACACCTAAATTTAACTAATCTAAACATTTCACTAAGCCTTAAAATATCCTATACTTGTGGATAAAGCTTGGGCAAAGTTGAGTACCTGCTAAATAAATTTTTTTTTTTTTTTTTTATTTGCTCTTTAAAGCTATATGACTGGACTATGACTTTACTTATTTGGGAAGTAAATTTAAGCTTATTCCTTTAAATTGTCCTACAAGTAAAAGAAAGTGTTACACTGTGTGTTGTATAACAGAGAAAATGTAGAGACCATTTGTGTACCTTAAACCCAATACAAATTATAAAAAATATTAAACATTTTTAATTCCCAGTTAGTTCAAATGTATTACCATTTTCACCAAAAACCTACACCAAAATTTAACTAATCTAAACATTTCACTAGGCCTTAAAATATCCTATACTATGTGGATAAAGCTTGGGCAAAGTTGAATACCTGCTAAATAAATTTTACCCAATATACACTTTGGTCTTTAAAGCATATATGACTGGACTATTGACTTCAAAGAAATCAATCCATTAACTTATATGGTTTATTTTGGTATTTGTGTATAAATCTCTACTGAAATACCTCTCTATAAATATATGTTATTTTTTAATATACCTTTTAAACTGCAAATCTTTACAGAGTGGATTTTAATGGACTCATCTTCCTCCAAGCTCTTGGCTTCTTCAGCCTGGCATGAAAACTTGCTTTAAGGACTTTTCAGTATCTAGCTCTTTTTTTTTTTTTTTTTTTTGGTACAAGCATCCTTCATATAAACCAATTTGCAAGCAGTTGTGCCCAGCCCACACAGCCCAAGGTCCCCGACCATCCAACCTGGAGGGCTTGAATGTTTCAATCAGTTGATCACATTATATAACACTTTCTTTTACTCGTAGGACAATTTAAAGGAACTAAGCTTAAATTTCCTTCTTCCAAATAAGTAGCATACAGTCAATGGAAACAGTTTGTGTAAATTTAATGAAAGCTTATGCCTTGGCTCCTGTTTATGGGTATGTGTAATACAACTTAGGCATCTATAGTCAAAACATAAAAACCTCAAAAAAAAAAAAAAAGAGGGAGGTGGGAGGTGGGGTAGTATCTTTTCTGGGATACAAATGAAAAACCTGTGTGTTCCAATCCTTTGTAAAATTTTCAATTTTTGGGATCTTGAATCTAACAATGGGAGAATTTTAAGTTCCCAACAGGTAAAAATCACAAATCTAAATGCCTGAAAACATAACAACTTATGGCTATGCAGGATGGACTGGGAAATGCCAGCAGAGAGGTACCCATCTGAAATTAAAGAAAGAGGAACCTCAGCTGCCCTGAGCCACGACACTGAGCATCTCTCTGAAACTATTGGGGTTAACTGCTTTATAATGGGCCCTAACAAAGTTTACCTTCCAGATACTGAGAAACCTTCCTACCTCTCCCCTTTATAGGAAAAAGAAAAACCATGATGGTAATGAAATAATTCCGTAACTGTAAATTAGAGCCAATTGTTTAGTGGTAATTTCTTATAAAACAGGTATAACTACCCTTCTTTAATTGACTGATAGGCCAGGAACTGTGAAAGGATAATTCTCTATCTAGAGCCAAATTCAATAGTAAAAGTGTTTATACTGTGTAAGTAAGCAAAAATATCATTCTACAGAAAAGCTCTGACATCAGCAATGAATTATTCTGCTAGGAGATGTTGGCTAGGGGATTCAAACCAACCCCCCCAAATATAAAGGCCTTTTGCCTCTAGGGGGATATATGCAAGGAGAAAGGCAGTAAGGTCCCTGTCGTCGAAGACCTGGTGTGAGCATGAAAATGTTATGAGACATCACTTGCTAGGTACAACTGGCCTCTGAAATGCTAGAGAGCGTTACCAAAGGCCACTACAGCAATACAGCAAAATATTGGTCTCCCTGAGACAAACAAGACTCCTCTGAAAATATCAGCTACACCTCAACAGCCTGGAGATACTGTGCAACAGTGGCAGCCAAGTGTGTATATTATATCCCAAAACTATTTGGCTGTTAGCTCACTCCTTGGAGGAATAACTCACAGCGGATGCCACAAGCTTATGTCCTCTAGTGGTTAGGCAATGTTATAAGCCACAATAAAAACTTATCACCCTTTATAGAGAAACCACAGTTTGAGGATTAGCATACCATCCAAGCATCTCTGTCTATGCTCACAGCTTAGCTTGACACAATAAGTGGTACTGCTTAAATGCCTGTACATCCAATAGCTTGAGCTTTGTTAGTATGATTGAAAAGGTATCACTGGGAAAGCTCAATCCGTGAAGGGAAACAAACTGAACAGACTGGAGTCCAAAATGACAACTCCAAAGAAATTAGACTGTTTTAGACTGTTTTCTTCTCACCCACTTGTGCCCCTTTCCCAAAGCCCAGGGAACAAACTGGGAGAGGGAGGCGGGTGTAGTAGATTGTAAGGGCTGTGGAGAGATGGGTGAATCACGAGACTACAGGAATATAGTCTGGAACCTGATTGATCAACATGCCTGTGCATACAAGCTTCTCCAACTGGACTATGGGAACCTTGGGTTGTTCAAAATTTGGACATAGATACTTGCAAAATGCACCAATTACTTAATTGTATGACATACTGAATAACATCAATGTTATCTGCAAACAACTGTGTCATTGTAATGTAGAATCCCTTAAAAATAAAAAAAAATAAAAAAAAAAAGCTTCTTCCTTTAGGTCCCTGAAAGATTAGCTCCCTCCAAAAAAACCACACCCAGGTTAGTCCTTTTGTAATCATGTGGACCTGTTCTCTCCCAGGTAAACAACCCACGACCTTCCCTTTCCTCCCCCAATTAGTATCTCAACTTCTTTATTTTCTAAGACATCAGCTACGGGAACAAAAACACACTTTCCTGGTCCTGTTTTCTGATACAGAGGATCCCACCTCCTTGCAAATTGGTGACCAGATTCTTCTAGCAGTCACCCAATGCCCTTCCTGATGACTAAATGGACAGGACCCTGTAAGGTCACTCTTTTAACCCCGACTTCAGATAAAATAGAAACCTTCCTTTCCAGGCTCCACCTCTCCTGCTTTAAGAAATCTGTCTCCCCTTATAAGCTATCCCCAGTAGCCCTACCTCTATTAAACTAACCAAACTCCCTTCCATCTCTGAACAACCAGATGGGAGTAAAACCAACACTCACTCTCTTCCACTCCTTCCTGGAGGACCTCCAGAATGACCTCTGGTTGATGCCACGACCGACCACTGACTGGGACACCCTCATAAATGCTATACAGCATTGTGGCTCCAGGGAACCTTTGTTCAATATACTCCAGGCCTGAGCCATGTTTTTTTTTCATTGTACCCATATTTCCTCCCCTCCTCAGTAATGTTATATAATTCCCGCTTATTATTATTCAACTATTTTATAGCTTTTCTTCTCTTGGTGGGCCATTATCTATAACCCCCAGTGACTGGAGTTGGGGAAAAAAAGCTTCTCTTGGCTCTGTTTTACCTACTGTTACAATAACTAGGAATTATCCATAGCCATCCCTTTCCCAGGGCTCCCTCTTGCTGGTAAATGTTCTTTTTTTTTTTTTTTTTTAATTTTTTTTTTTATAATTTTATTTATTTCTGTATGTGTATGATTTACTGTCTGCATGCAAGTTTGTGCACCCGTGCTGCGCAAGGTCAGAAGAGGGTGTCGGATTCCCCTGGAACTGGAGTTCTCCTGGAATTGGAGTTTCAGACGGTTCTCGGCTGCCATGTGGATGCTGGGGATCGAACCCGGGTCCTCTGCAAGAGCGGTCGGCGCTCTTAACCGCTAGTTCATCTCTCCAGCCCAACATGTTTCTTATATTCTTAATTCTCACCCTACCTACCAACAGCCATGGCATGACTCTTAAATGAGAGGTCACTCTGCTCCTTGTTGGGGAACACCAAAGCTTCTGGGACTAGGGAGGAAATAATGGCCTTTCTGTAACTCTTAACAGGATGAGCTGCACACAGGAGGGCCCCTGTTCAGTCTCCTTAGCATGATGCTATGGATTTTTATTTATTTTTTTTTTTTTTTTTTTTTTTTTTTTTTTAGTTTGTGCACCCATGTTTGCAATGCCATGGAGGTCAGAAGAGGGCATCGGATTCCCTGGAACTGGAGTTCTCCTGGAATTGGAGTTACAGATGGTTCTCAGCCACAATGTGGGTGCTGGGGATATAGAACCCGGGTCCTCTGCAAGAGCAGACGGCACTCTTAACCGCTAGGCTATCTCTCCAGCCCAGATGCTATGGACTTTCTGAGCACTGTACAAGGCCCAATAGTGCAGGCCTCAGAATGTTGCCGTGGCTCCTCTTCAATAGAAATGCGCAGCTTTATAGCTATGTACGGTAAAATCCCAAAACCGTTGCTGGAGACTGCTGATACATGAAAGTCTTTTTTGCAGGATGGATGTTGTGCCAATTTTGCCTCTGAAAGGCCTGGTTGGGGGCTCCTAACTCCAATGATTACATTGAATCAGTAACCAGAGCCCCTGGACACCCAGAGGGCCACCAACCAGAAGAAAACTAAGGGACAGATAATCAAATCCAAAATCCTCACAAACTGACAAAAAAGAAATATTGGTCTCAGATTGACAGCTAATGGCAAGACCCTCTGGGTAAGGGCTACCCTCTGCCTGGAAGTAAATATCATGGACTTCTATGTCCCCATCCATTCCTTAGATGAATGGGTATTCTCAATCCCTCTCCTTAACGATAAAATCCCACCTCAAATAAACATAGCTAGCAAAACCCCAGACTGATCCCTTTGATCCAAGTGCTCCCCTCCTTAAAATGCTCGCCTTCATAAATGGGAGGTGTTGAAATGCTCTCTCAAATTCAACCCAATTTAGGAAAAGACTTGGATTTTCCTGAAAGGCAAGTTATATATTCAGGTGTAAGCTCAACTGAACTTCCTGTAAGCAAGGATGACAGATCCTGTTCATCACTCAAATCTAGCATGAAAATCTTTCCGCTGAAGCTTAGATTGAGGGCGCCCGACGACTATATGTCTTCGAAGCTCAGATCAAACACTTCAAGCAGGTGTCAGCACTTGCCCAGTGCCCTTAAATAGAATCAGCACATCTTCTAAGCAAAGAGGATATTGTGCTTCTTGCAGGTACTGCATCAAGAAGAGCATCTGTGGGAAGATTTAAAAAACCTTTTGAATAACGCAGCAAAGAAAATTACCTTCTACAAGAAGTAAATACATGAGGCTGCAAGAAGAGAAATTCAAGGTCATCTTCTGCTCCATAGTGAAGATGAAGCCAGCCTGGGCCACAACAAAATAGTGTTTATAAAAACTAAAAGAAGCCACAACCAGGCCCCTTGTACAGGCTGGAACGCAGAGCTCTGTGTGACTAAGCCTCTATCTCAGTGGGACAGGGAAGTTATTTACGTCAAGGCCCTCAGCTCCAGCAGATCCAGACAGCACCTCAGGAGTAGATCCTCACTCCTAGAGGGGCCTAGAAGCATCATGGCACCAGGCCTCTAGCTCTGGGAAAGCTCAGACTTCAGAGAGGGCCATGCTTTAGGTCTCGGGTGCTCTGTGTCCCCTGACAGTTGGGAGTTGGGGCCTTGGCTCCAGTAGTCTCTAAGGTCAGGGTGAGTGTGGGAGTTTGCTTCTGAGTTTTCAGTGGTCACTACAGGACCAGTGAGTGGTCTTTAGTGCTGTGGTTACTTCAGGGCTGTTGAGCTAACCACAACCCCAGGATACCACATAGACTTGAGGGGCTCTGACATTTGGTCTCCTGCCCTCAGAGAGTCCAAGGAGTTCAGGGGTGACTTGGCCCTGATAGTGTCTGGCTGCACTGACACACATTGGGTTGTAGGCACATACTCGACAGGTTCACCCCGGGATTCCATTAGACAATCAACACCAAGTTTCAGCAGTCCACATGACTAGATCTCATGCAGACATCCCCAGAGGAAGCATCATAGAAAACAAAGCATTCAAATGTCCTTGAAGAAGGGGAGTCAAAACTGAAAGACAACACCTAGTAGGAAAAATGTTGGACATTGAATGTGACAAAACAGTAATGTTGAAATTGTGTTCAATAGAAACAGACCAATGATCAGCCTCCTTATGATTATTAAGTTATTTCGCATGGTTTCCATCGCCACTGCACATTATGGTCCATGCAATAGCGGGAGTGACTATTAAAGTTTTTTTTTCTCATGTGGTCCATAAGATGTGACATTCACTAATATTGATTTCATTATAATCTAGGTAAAAACATGAGTATCAACTAACATCACATCTATTTAATTCAGCATCATCCAAGTTCTCTTAAGTTCCCATATTTATAGCCCTTCAAATTAGGTTGCATCTTCAAATAATCAACAAACACTATGATTATAAAATCAATAAATCTTAGTGTTTGAGCACAATTATTGACAGACAAGAAAGGAGCAGCAACTGTATAGAATGAAGCAGGGGGCATCTCTCCCACCTGCTTTTGGACATTTTCTATGAAGTGGTGGGAGGCTTGGGGCATTGGATAAAGCTGCTGGGTTTGCTGCAAATCCATCTCCTAGGTATGGTAGCCTTGGAACTGCTGATTCTATCACGTACTTAGTAGGCACACGTTCCTTCTCCGTTGACAATACTCCCTACAAAATGAAAACAAGACATAAATATGCATAGGACCTTAGGGCCTACATTTTGCTCTAATATTTAATATCTTCTATGGTCTCTACTGCATATTTAGTTGAATAAAAGAAACAAAAGTAACATCGGAGTTCTATACTATTCTCTATTTTTGTACTTAGTTTTTTTACATTCTCAAGTGTTTACTGGAATACCAAACTGTCTCATGCATCCACTTTATACCCCGTTATGAGTTGCCTGGGTATGTAACTGCAGTTGAATTGCTGCTATGGTGACCTCAATGAGGATAATTTTCAGTTTTATCTTGAGCTGTTTTATAAATATACAGAAGAGAAAAACAAATCTTCCTATGAATTGCTAAAAGGGCTTAGCTTTGATTCATGAAAATGACTGGGTTCCTGTAGTTTATCCTTCTAATAAAATGGTTCTGTTCAAAACGGCTACATTTGTAGTCCAAGAATTGTTCCTCGGTTCTCCTGATGAAGAGACTCAGGAGAGGTCCCCACTGATCCCTGTAAATCTCTACTTTTGTGAATAACTGCAGCAGTGCAGAGTAGACTAGAGAGTCTGAGGCTTGCAGTTCTATAAGTGTCTTCCTGGGATTCCAGAGCCCCTCATGCCATGTGAGTTTGCTGTTTACTTTCACACAGGGGATTTACCATCCAGGCAGAAAGCTTTAAATTAAGTGAAAGGCACAGCTACCCCAAATGCTGTTATCTTCCTAAAGATTTCAGGTGAAATCACAGTAAGTGAATGTTGTTCAAAATCACAGCTAATGAATGGAAGAGCAAGGAAAGGATTTCAGTGTGTGGGATGTGGAGTTTGCTGGGACTGGTTGACGCATGTCAGCACTCTCTACCTCTGAGCTCCATCTTCCATGCCCAAGCTTTGTATTTCTTCCTTCTCAGCACAGTGAGCTTCACAGATATTATTTTCCAATCTCATGAACACACACTCACACATATAATAGCCACTAAAACACAGTAGAAGGAAAAAGGTTTGAAAACATACATGTTGTTGTAGTCAGTGTTGTCTGGCCACTTCCAAGGCTGTTGTAGTGATTCTCTGTGCAGGCCGATCCAGTGGTCAGAAAAGCCATTGTATCTCCTCAGGAAACTCTGTAATAAACACAGAAAGCACATGCATGTGTCTCTGTTTCAGATGAACCTTACGTTGCTGCCCAACAGCTTCCTGTTGGGATGGCAGCAGGTGTAACTGAGGAGCACAGACGCTGGAGTCAGGCTAGATGTCAGTTCTCATGGAGCCACGTGATGTCTGTAATCCTAAAGTATTGGATTTTATGACTGTATATTCTACTGTGACTTGAAAGTCCTCACTTATGCTTGTCCTTCCAGAATAATCTTAACATTGCTGACCTTCAGGATGCAACATATACTACCATGGGGGAACACTTACACAATTACCCCTGTCTTGGAATGGGAAACATGTCTAACCCTGACTATGGGCTTTAACAGGATAGGAATGTTCTAGAACATAGTGCTGTCAGGGACTCCAGGCAGCATGATGCTATCAACAAACAGCACCAAATACAACACCCCATGTATCTCCAGTTCTGCCTGGGATGGGATCCTTCCTCCTGTTTCAGGTTTAAGCTACCTCAGGGCCCCATACATCACAGAGGATCCCACGGGACTGACGAGGGCCAGGGGCTAAGACATCTGTACTACGCTGGCCGCGGCTCGAGCCCATCCCCGCCCCCCATTCAGGTGCTCCCCCCCTCCCCCTCCCTCCCCTCCTGGGCTTTTATCTGTTTGAATTGGCATAAACTGGGGATGTTGCGGTGAATTGAATTGTCTGACTTTTTAAAAAAAACTTGGGGGGTGGGCTGGAGAGCATGACCTAGCAGTTAAGAGCGTGTACCGACGCCGCTCTTCAGGGACCCGGATTCGATTCCCCAGCACCCACATGGGGGTCCGAGAAACCTCTGAAACTCCAATTCCAGAGAGAACTCCAGTTCCAGGGGAATCCAACACACCTCTTGAACATCTGCCCCATCCTTCTCTGAGCTCCACGGCCTCCTCTTTCTGACCTCCGCGGCATTGCACGACACTGTGTGCACATACTTGCATGCTGACAGAATTAACATTTCTATACATACAATATAAATAAAGTATATAAAAAAAATTTTTAATTAAAAAAAAAAAAGAGTCAGGGCCAGCCTGGTTCTACAAAAGCAATTCCAGGCCAGCTGGAACAAAAAAGAGACCCTGTCTCAAAAAGAACAAAACAACAACAAAAAAAAAAAAAGTAATTTAGAAGAAGGAACCTTTTCAAGGTAAGTCAGTTGAATGAGGTTGTGCTTAAAAGTTCAGTTTCCTGGGGCTGGAGAGAGGACCAAGCACCCACATGGAGGGCAAAACCGTCTGTAACTCCAATTCCAGGAGAAGCCTCTTATGACTGCCGCAGCATTGCATGACACAGGTGCACAAACCTACATGCAGACATACATTCATACACATACAAAAAAAAAAAGTTGTTTCTCTAAACGCACAAAGCTTCAATAAAAAATTGGCTTTGAAAAAAAAAAAAGTTGTTTCCCTGAAATTGAAGAGATAATGTTTCCCAACTCTTTTTCTTTCTTAAAAAAATGCATTTACCCAGGGTAAAAAAAGGCAGCCGAAGAGACAGCACTCATTTGTGGGTTCTAGGAACCGAACCTTTTACGTTTTGGTTGTTAGCCTTAGCCTTTAAGGGCCACGCTATCTCTCAGGCCCAGGTAACAGCCGCGATTTAGACCTACATAAGTGTCAGCTGGAGGCTGGGAAGTTGAAGAGATTGTGAGAGGAGCCTCCAACACTTCACACGAACTTTATTCCCAGCACCCAGGTGTACATCAGAACACATGAGCTTCATGGAAGCAGGCACAGACATCAGCAAGACACTATCTGGACACAGAGCTGCACAAAGGCAGGCACATTGACCTGCAGGCAGAAACACAGACAGGTGAGCTGAAGGCTGAGGCCTCTGAGGTCCAGCCATGTTTATACAGGACTCTCCAAAAAAGCAGCGCTCTGTCAAAGATACTTCTGTGACAGACACTGTTTATTTTGAGATCTCCAGAGATTTCAAGTCAGCCATTTTTGGCACATGCCAAGATACTCATTCAGCACCTCCATGTCTAAACACAAACTGTCCCTTATGGCCTTTGTTTTGACACCTTCACCATGGAGTCTTCCATTGACACCAAGATAATCGTGATGTGTCTGAGAGATAATTTTATTAAATTAAAAGTGACAGTCTTCGTACCAAGAACTCAGTGTCCATTGCCAAATAAGACATGTGAACTGAGTCAATGTACATGTCCCTTCCTTGAAAGAGTGTTTTAGTGAGTTGGATGTAGAGAATCCAAACAACCGAAAGAAGAGAGAAGAGAAGAGAGAGAAAGGAAGGAAGAAGAAAGAGAAGCAGGGAGGGAGGGGAAGGGAGGAAGGAGGAAGGGAAGGGAGGAAGGGAGGAAGGAGGGAGGAAAGGAGGAAGGGGGAGGAGGAGGAGGAAGGAGGAGGAGGAAGGGAGGAAGGAGGAAAGGAAGGGAGGAAGGAAGGAAGGAAGAGGAGGGAAGGAAGAAGGAAGGAAGGAGAGGAAGAAGGAAGGAAGGAAGGAAGGGAGGAAGGAAGGACATAGGTGAAGCACATCTGTGTTGGTTCCTATGTTTGGGTTTGCGATTTTTCCGTGTGCGGCATCCGGCAGAGGGCGGGCGGCGCAAGTCCATGAAATAGAGCGTGAAGGGGAGGGGCTGCGTCTTGGGGAACCCAGTTCCCTCCAGGACTGAGCAGTGGAGAGTAGACCAAGGTGTGTGTGCGCCCAGGCAGAGGACGAGGAATGTGGGTTTGGAAAGAGACAGGCAGTGTTTCATGGTGTAGGTGGGGTGGAGCGTTCGCAACTTCCGCTGAGACCCATAAAGGCAGAAAAACCATTTTTCTATGCCACGTGCATCATTAGCAAGTAGCTTCAACTAGCTCTCTTGTGTCTATAACTTCTGCCAGTGTTGGTGGTGCACACTGGTAGAATTTGCTGAAGGAGGCAGAGGCAGGAGGATCTGGAGTTTGAGGCCATCCTGGCCGAAATGTTTATTGCCCCCTGCTAAAATGCGAATTCGATGTTTCTTCTTAGGGTTTTCCTCTCCTCCCCTCCCTGCTCCTCCCCTCCCCTCCCCTCTCCTCTTCTTTTCTCTTTTCTCTTTTTTCTCTTTTTTCTTTTCTTGAGAAAAAAATCTAGGAAATGTTCCCTAGATCTTCTGCCGGAATCCTACACAGTCCTCATGGGTTTTGCTCTGTGCTTGTCTAGTCACTTCACATGAAGGCCTGGTTCATCCTCCCTATACTTGATGCTGGGTCTTTTCCCTTTCCTCCCTCTAGTTCTCCTCCTTGTCCTGCTCCTCCACTTTTTTGGGGGGGAGCTTTTGAGACAGGGTCTTCCTGTAGCACCAGCTGGCCTGGAACTTACTATGTAGACCAGGCTGGCCTCAATCTTGCAGACATCTCCCTGCCTCTGCCTTCCAAGGCATGGGCCACTGTTACCAGAACAGGCCTCTGGGACCCAGCAGTCTGAGGGCCAGCTCAGGAGGCTACCCTACCCCATCCATCACAGGGCCCTGATGGTTGGGGCACCATCTTGGATTTCAGTCAATGCTTTTTTATTTTTTTTAGTCTCCCTGTAGCCCCGGCTGTCCTGGAACTCACTCTGTAGAGCCTGGCCTTGAACTCTCAAAGATCTGCCTGCCTCTGCCTCCCGAGTGCTAGGATTAAAGGCGTGCGCCACCACGCCCGGCATGAATCCATTTTAAAAGTTTGTCTCCTATGAGGATCTATAAGAATAAAATGCTGCACAAGGTGGGCTGGGTGATGGCTAGGTTGACAACGTGCTTGCCTTCCCAGCATGAGAACTGGAGGTCGCATCCTCAGAACCACATGAATGCTGGGTGAGCTTGGCAGCTGTAACTCCAGAACTAGGAAGGTGGAGACAAGGGATTGTCATCCTGGTCTATATAGAGGGTTCCAGGACAGCTGGGACTAAAGTGAGACCCTGTCTCAAAAAAGACAAAAAGTAAAATAATAAGTTTAGAGTTGTCATTCCCAAACTGACATTTCAGATTGATCAAGATAACCCGAGGGTGTCCGATGACAGTGGCTGTGCCTGATATGGCTTTAGATTCTGTCCCTGGGGCTTCGGATTACCTGCTGCCCCTGACAGCACAGGGGAAGCCCTGGGACTGTAGTGAGCAGCCGGCCTGGGTCAATACTGCCTGACCTCCAACCAGCTTAAGGCTTTAAGCTTAGAACTTGCATTTCCAGCGTCTCCTTTTGCAGGTGAGAGAGGAAGTGGAAGGGGCTGAGTACAGCCACAGAGGCCCATCAGGACGCGATCACTCCAGAGTTTCCAACAGCTCCCAGGAGATGATACCATCGTCCTGTTCAATGGAAACAGAACATGAGGACTAAGAAGCAAATTTCAAACTGTTCTGGTCCTTTTGAGCCTACTTTTGTCATTGCTCAGCCATCGTCCCCACTAGAGGGACTAAGCTTGACTGTCCAGGCAAGCACAGTATGTGTTGTTCCACATTATTTTTTTTAATATTATTTATTCTGTATGTGTATGAGTGTACTGTCTGCATGTGGGTTTGTGCACCCCGTGTCGTGCAATGCTGCAATGTCAGAAGAGGGTACTACTTCAGAAGAGGGTGTCAGAACTGGAGTTAAATAAGGTTCTCATCTCAGCCACCATGGGGTGCTGGGGATCAAACCCCGGTCCTCTGCAAGAGCAGTAGGCACTCGCTCTTAACAGCTGGGTCATCTCTCCAGCCCTGTTCCACATTATTATGCAGAAATCTCCTGAGGTAGATTGTTTTAGGATAGGAAATGAAATTGCCTCTTGGCAATTTTTTTTAAAAATGTACAGATGGTGCAGCATATCTACATGATTGTTTGTTGCTAAAGTTTATGTAAATGTGTGGTTTCAATTCAGCCTGAAAAACTAATCTCACCACATGTAATGTTAGCACAGAGGAATCTGATACCTTCTTCAGACTCTGCAGGCATTGCAGAACATGAGTGCACTTACACACATGCAGGCAATACACTCATACACATAAAAGTAACAACAAACTGCAAAAGGGACCCTGTGTGTCCAACACCTTAGAGACTGTTCTACAGTGCAGGAGGGAGAGGGAACATCAGGAGTCAGCTGCAGAGAGGAAGGGAGCTCATGCAGCACTGCACTCAGGGAAATACCCAGGAGCAGCAGCCATGTTTTCAGGTCACTTCTGCTGCATCCACACAGCCTGGAGCTTGTGATGAGCAAGACCTTAGAGACCTGACCTGAACAGACTCCAGAATCTCTACTCAGACAACTTCAAAGCCCAAGAGATGTTTAATCCTAAACTGGACTTCTCTGAGCCTGGCACTGAGGAAGGAAAGCAGAGTGTGTGGATGGAAAGGGACTGAAATCCAGGGAGCAAGCTCTGTGATTGGAAGGAGTCCTGGAGGAAGGTGGGCTGGTCAGTCAGGGAGGGCTGGTTATCAGCATGGGCTCTTCTCTCCTGACTGTGGGGAAGTTGTGAGGAGGATAAAGGGAATTTCAGGTTGGGCAGAGGGAGGGAATCCTAGGACTCAGGAGAGCAGAAGGCGGAGGTATAGCGAGTTTGAGGTCATTCCTTGAGCTACACTATGACAAAACCCTGTCTTCATGAGAAGGAAGAATAGTAAGGAAGGAAGATAAGTGATAAGGCAAGAAGGATAGGAATGAGGAGTATAGGAATAAGACGGATATAAAAGTGAGGTCTGTGGCATGATTGGCATCACCCTTGAATTCCGCACTCGTGAGAGCGTGTAGAAACTGTGTGGATCCTAGTTCTCTGGCCCAGACTCGTTGGCTGGCCTACAAGTATAGATCGGCCGACGAGTGAATGATCAACTCAGTTTACAATAATATGTCAAATAAGTGATTAAATTCAGGATATGCAATTATATAGGAGATAATGTTGCCATAATTTGGATGCAGATGCGTGTATGGGATAGTACATGATGAAGCCTTCGTAGGAAGGAGGTTACAGGAGAGCTTAAAGAGTGGTTGTATTACTGCTCAGGACATGTGTTGTATATTTTTTTTTTTTTTTTTTATTTTTTTTTCCACTCAGATGCTGTGTCTTTCTCGCCTCGCTGACTCTGCGTTGGTAGCAGATCAGAACGATTCATCATATAGGTAAGATGATCTGCGGTTTTTTACATCAACTGTTCTATATGCGACAGACTCTCTCTTGAGCACTTCTCACGTTCGGTATAGGAAAACATCTTACCTCTTACTCCTCGCCGTGGTTGTTCTTCGGTATCTCTATCTGAGGATCATGTGGTCATGAGTATTTTTATATTGTTCTGTTTAGTAAAACAAACCTATTGAAATTATCCCTGAAAGTATAGTCTAGGACTGTGTGTATTGACCAAACAGGTCCATGCACACTATGCATACAGCAATCACGGCATTGACTGTTCAGTCCAGGCTTTATTGCCTCTCAAAAATTTGAGTGCTTCTTGTCCAAAACTGAAAATAAAACCCCTTCCAGGTTGAAAATTTAATGCATAGAAGAATATTGACTTTACAACTTTGTTCATAATCGCATTTTTTAAATAAATGAACTTTCGACATGGTGCGTGCTTGATCCGACGGAGGCGTGAAGCATAGGCGCAGTCTTGGAGTAGCCCTCCTCTCCTTGTGTATAATATCCAATTGATGGTGCGACTATTGGCTTTGGCAGGCTGTTGATGATTCTTGGTTGCGGTAGTTTTGTGTTTCAGCGCTTGTTTCTAGATGGTCGGAGTTCCAGGTCCCAAGCTGAGTGTTACGATGGAGAGTGTAGCTGTCTCAAAAAGCCACAAAAGAGAAAAAAAAAAAAAGTGACAGTTTCAGAGTGACTCAAATATGCCACAAATACTTGTCCACACGGTGTAGTTTTTACTTTGCTGTGACCATCTAAACTAGACAGTGTAACCCATGTCATTGAGCCTACAGGGACTGGCCTGCCCTGAGTCAGAAGCACTCTTTTCTTTCCCTTTTATTTCTATTTGTTGTGTGTGTGTGTGTGTGTGTGTGTGTGTGTGTGCGTGGTGANGGGGCTACCGGGAGACCATGTCTCAAAAAAAAAAAAAAAAAGAGAGAGAGAGAAATGATGTATGACCTATGGAAAAAGTTTAAGAATTAAAAAATTGAAAAAAAGAATTTATTAATTTTATAAAATATTGACTTTCCTTGTGAATGTTTATATATAACATATTTTTATCTTAGTGACCGCTCTGTTTTACCTTCACTTGTTCCCCCTATCATTTCTTCTTTTCCCCTGCAGATAGATACTCCATCTTCTATGTCCATGAGAACAGGTTGGTTTAGCTCACAGGTGGAAGGCTGCAGTTCCAGGAGCTCGCGTCCTCATGGATTTGATCTCTGGAGAAGAGCTCAGGCAGGAGGCACCCAGGACAGAAGTCTGTGTGAGAGAGAAGATCCCAGGGTGCAGCAGAAACCAGAGCCAGAGACGAGCCAGCAAGACCTCCTCCTAGGCCGTGGGGCTTGAGGTCCTGCACCTCAGTGTGCACGCACAGAGGACAGAGCTTCAAACAGGCCTGTCCAGCCTTCTGAACCTGCAACAAGACAGTGTCCTCCACATTTGAGTTTTTTTTTTTTGGTCTTATCGAAACAGGGTCTCCCTGTAGTCCCAGCTGTCCTGGAACTCACTCTGTAGACCAGGCTGGCCTTGAACTCCCAAAGATCCGCCTGCCTCTGCCTCCCAAGTGCTAGGGTTAAAGGCGTGCGCCACCACGCCCGGCTCCACAATTGAGTTTTTTTTTAAATCACAGGAGGCCAGGTGTGGTGGCCCTTGCCTTTAATTCCAGCACTCTGGAGGCAGAGGCAGGTGGATCTCTGTAAGTTCAAGGCCAGCCTGGTCTACAAAGAAAGTTCCAGGCCAGCTGAGGCTGCAGGGAGACCCTGTTTCAAAAATAAAAATAAAAATTACACCTGGGCCTGGTGGCGCAGGCCTTTAATCCCAGCACTCGGGAGGCAGAGGCAGGATGTTCTCTGTGAATTCAAGGCCAACCTGGTCTACATAGCAAGCTCCAGGACAGCTGGAGCTACAAGGAGACCCTGTCTCAAAAAAGACAAAAAGTAAAATAAAAAAGAAGTCACAGGAAAAATCTCAAGATTAAATTACTGTACAGTTTCATGTTGGGCTTCATTCGTATGTATCCTGGGCACATTTGGCCCATGCAGGGTCCAATGCAGGGTTCTGAACAGGAATGCAAATACCCATGTTGATGGCAACAGGATCCACAGGTAGGAGCAGCAGGTCAGCTTGCTCCCCTCCCCAGTGTGGTGTGCACCGGACTGTGGTGTTCAGCCTAAAAAATGAAATCCCAGCACTTGGTGGATCTTTGTGAGTTCAAGGCCAGACTGGTCTCCATAGTGAGTTCCAGGACAGCTGGGGCTACAGGGAGACCCTGTCAAGAAGAAGAAGAAGGAAGAGGAGGAGAGGAAGGAGAGGAGGAGGAGGGAGGAGGAGAGGAAGAAGAGAGGAGGGGGGAGGAGGAAGGAGGAGAGGAGCGGAAGTAGGAGGCGGGAAGGGAGGGAGGAGGAGGGAGGAGGAGGAGAAAGACGGAGGAAGAGGAGGAAGATAGGAGGATGAAGGAAGAGGAGGAGGAGGAGAAGAGGAGGAGGAGGAGGAAAAGGGCAGTTTAGGTTTGTTTTTGTGTTTGGTGTTTTTGAGACAGGGTCTCCCTGTGGTCCCAGCTGTCCTGAACTGGCTATGTAGACCAGGCTGGCCTGGATCTCACAGAAATCCATCCACTTCTGCGTCCTAGGTGCAGGGATTAAAGACTGCACCACAACGCCCCACACCAACCAGTTAGTTTTGTTAGCCACATGCCTTCCACATTGAAGAAGACCCCAAATCCCATGGCCACATGAATCACTCCAGGCCCAGCCCCATACATACCAGCAGCAGCGCAGCAGCAGCAGCAGCAGGAGGATGCTGGGGTCTCCTTGGCCACATTTCCACAGGATCTCCTTGGACTGT
The DNA here is from genome assembly GCA_009823505.1 of Rhizomys pruinosus. Classification (NCBI taxonomy): domain Eukaryota; kingdom Metazoa; phylum Chordata; class Mammalia; order Rodentia; family Spalacidae; genus Rhizomys; species Rhizomys pruinosus. The sequence goes on from VZQC01004543.1 coordinate 3,241,602, forward strand.
CCTAGGGAAGTCGGCAGGAGGCCTGACCACTGGGCCACAAACTAGAGCTCCTGCCCAGAGGTCAAACCTGAAACACGGGGGACTTAGTGAGAAGAGAAGTACCCTGACTCCCATCAACAGGGAGATCTGTCCTCCCATAGGGCTGCGGTGTCCTGGGACTGCTGCAGAGGTCTGGGGAACGGAGAGCTCTGCCAGTTCAGTAGTGAGGGACATGTCTTTAATCCCAGCATTTGGGGGTGGAGGCAGGCAGATCTCTGTGAGATCAAGAGCAGCTTTGGGGAGGGCACAAGGAAGAGGAGAGAGGGGAGAGGGAGGACTAGGGAGAAGCAGGGAAGAACAGGAAGGAGGAAGGGGAGAGAAGAGAGATGGGGTAAGGATGGTGGGAGGGGGCGGAAGGAGGAGAAGCAAAGGCGGCAACCTCGGTTTGGGGAGGAAGAAAATACCCCATGCACAATAAAGATGAAAAGAGGTGTTCATGCTAAGTGACATAGGACAGATTCACGTGGGCAGATCCGTGGCTTTTATGTTGGAGGGTGCAGGGGGTCTTGTGGAAGTGCCTGTCTCTTTGGTTGGATATTTCCTTAAAATATCTCAATGTGAGCCCTGAAGTTGATGCAAAGAACGCAAAGGAGTGGAACCTTCGCAGAAGAAAGGGGGTGCAGAGCCGATAGAAAAGTGGAGCTGTTTATCTGTTTGAATGTGAGCCCTGGGATTGTGTGGAAAAAAGTAATTTGGGAGCCGGGCGTGGTGGTGCACGCCTTTAATCCTAGAACTCGAGAGGCAGAGGCAGGCGAATCTTTGTGGTTCAAGGCCAGCCTTGTCTACAGAGTGAGTTCCAGGCCAGCGGGCAAGAAAGAAAGATAAAAAAAAAAAAAGACCTAAAAGAAAAAAAAAACAAAAAAAAAAAAAAAAAAAAAAAAAAAACAAAAGAACATTTTTAACACATTTTCAAGGTAAGTCAATTGAATGAGGTTGTGCTTAAGTTGTTTCCCTAACGCACAAAGAGCTTCAATAAAAAAAATTGGCTTTGAAAAAAAAAATTCCGTTTCCCTGAAATTGAAGAGATAATGTTTCCAACAGTCTTTTTCCTTTTGTTAAAGGAACTGGCTTAAACGCGGGGTAGAAAAGGGCAGGCCGATAGGGACAGGCACTCATTTGTGGGTGCTGGGCAATCGAACCTTATAACGTTTTTGGTTGTTATAGGCCTTAGCCTTTAAACCCGCCCCGCTACCTCAGGCCCCAGGTTTTTTGCCCGGGCGGGGATTTAGACCTACATAAGTGTCAGGCAATGCTGTCGCCCCGCTCCGCCCCGCCGCCCGCCCCCGTCCCCGCCACATCTCGCAGGACACTTTCCACCTCTTTCCAAAGCCACACTCTCCACCTGGATTTCACACACTCACACTAGCGCCCGCACACGACCTGCTCTTCACCGCCCAGTGCCCCGAGGGAACCCGGATCCACAGCCGCAGCACCCGTCCTTCACTCACTACCTCACACACACGCGCCGCGCGCCACCTTCCGGTCGCACACGAGAACAAATCTACCTCCACGCAGCCACTCCTCCTGCCTGCGCCCGCGCCAGCTCCAGCTCCAGCTCTTATCTCCTTATCTCCGTAGCTTCTGCCAGCCAGCCCCAGCGGGAGAGTCCGTCTGGTTGTGTGTGTTTGTTTCAGCTCTAAATGTTGTCGGTTGTGTGTGTGTGTGTGTGTGTGTGTGTGTGTGTGCAGTCTCCCTTTAATGTTGAGTCTGTTCGCTGAAGAGGGAAAATGCTATTCTTTACCATCATCCTAGTCAGCCCTTGTGTGTGTGTGCGTGTGAGTGTGTGTGTGTGTGTGTGTGTGTGTGTGTGCAGTCTCCCTTTAATGTTGAGTCTGTTCCCTGAAGAGGGAAAATGCTATTCTTTACCATCATCCTAGTCAGCCCTTGACAGCCACCACTGATGGAACAGGAGTCCGCGAGAACCAGGTTCCAGGAAGAAGGAACTGTTCCTTCTGTGATGTTGCTTTCGGAGCATGTGGAGGAACTGAGGGACTGGGGGGAGTGTCCCATAGCAGTGACCTTGCCCATTTGAGGGTGTCTTATGATGAGACCAGACATTTCGGAGGGGCAGTTAAGTCCCCCAGAAACCAAATTTCTAAAAACATTTAACCTCAATTTATTGATTAAAAAAAATTTTTTTTTTTGGTCATTCTGAGGCAAGGTCTCCCTGTAGCCCCAACTGTCCTGTAACTCACTATGTAGACCTGGCTGGCCTTGAACTCACAGAGATACGCTTGGAATTACAGGAGTGCGCCACCACGCCCAGCTCAATTGTTGATTTTGATTGTTATTTATTTTCTAGACAGAGTGTCCCTGTAGCCCCAGCTGGCCTGGAACTCACTAGGAAGACCAGGTTTGCTTCCATCTCACGGAAATCCATCTTCCTCTGCCTCCCAAGTGCTGGGGTTAATTAAGCTCAGTGGACTTGTGTCCAGCCTCCACCCAGTGAGCAGTGGGATCCATAGGCATGCCTTCCAGGGAGGGCCTCTGGGGTATGGAAGTGACTTCTCACTATGGGAGAATCATTCCTCACTAAGTAGCCCTGGGAACTCAGAGATCTGCCTGCCTCTGCTTTTTGAGTGCATTAAAGGCATGCACTACATGCCTGGCCTTCTTTGGCATCTATCTTAAAGGCTCTCTTTTCATCTCTCATTTTATTAATTTAGGTCTTCTTTCTCTTTTTGTTAGTTTGGCTGAAGATATGTCATTGTTGTTTATCTTATCAAAGAACCAATTCTTAGTGTCATTGATTCTTTGTATTGTTGTTTGTGCCATTTCATTGATTTCTGCCCTGATCGTAATGATTTCTTTCCATCTTCAGGCTCTTACCATCTATTTATGGTGGGTAACCAAGAGCAACGACAATAGCGTACATTATTTTGGAGTGCTTCCCTGAGAATCCCTCATTTGCCTCAGGTAAGACCCTGATTCGGGTTTAGCTTGTTCTTTTTGCCCAGAGCCCCAAGTTATTCATTTGAGACCTCTCTGATTTCTTAATGTGTGCACTTGGAACTATAAGCCTCCTAATAAGGACCGCCTTCATTGCATCCCATAGGTTTTGATATGCTGTATTTTCATTGTCATTTAATTCTAGTAATTGTTTTTTATTTCCTTCTGATTTCTTTTAAGGACACATTCACAGCATCTGTGAGTACATGAGTTTTCTTTTTTCTTTAAAAAAAAGAAAAAAGAATGGAGGAAGAGAGAGAGCGAGAGCGAGAGCGAGAGCGAGAGAGAGAGAGAGAGAGAGAGAGAGAGCGAGAGCTAGAGAGAGAGAGAGAGCGAGAGCTAGAGAGAGAGAGAGAGAGAGAGATAGAGAAGAAGGACCAGAGGGAAGAAGAGGCGTCCTACCCGGTATAATAAGGATGAAAGCACAAGAGGAAAAACCCATGAAACCTGTATACGATGTGGGGCAGAGGTTTTAAAGAAAATGTCTATTTTCTGGATATTTCCTATGAGCCCTGAACTGTTCTAAAGCGTAAAATGGATGCAATGAAAAAAAGACAAGGACAACACAGACCAGACGCTGAAGTGGGGCTCCCCACCCGTGTCTGACCACTCGCAATGGACCTGGGTTTAAGCTCGATTATAATGTGAATTAATTAATAATTTTAATTTAATTTCCCAAAGGTAACCAACTTAATCAGGATGGGTTTAAGTGTTAAATTTCATTAAGTTTAAAATGAAAGACAATCTTTTCACCAAGAATTCAGTGGACAATGATAAACATGAGATGCATTGGGCAAGTTCATGCGTTCGCTCCTTGAAGAAGTGTTTTGCTGAGTTGGTTGTGAAAAATATAGTCAAACAAACACCAAGAAAAATGAGGAATGAAGAAGAAAGAAAGGAAGGAAGAAAAAAAATGAAATTACAATGTTAGGTCGTTTGAGTTGATGCACCTGGGAGGGCAAAAGATGTGTAGCCCAAGCTGGCCTCGAACTCCAGATCCGCCTGCCTCTGCCTCCTTCAGCAAATCCTACCGGTGGGCGCCACCACCACCGGCGAGGATAGTCGCTGCTTCTAATCTAGTGAAGCTTGCGCCCTGATGACGTCAGCCACCCTCCTTTCCTAGGGGGAGGAGCCTGAGAGCAAAGCCCGAAAAATCAGAAACCAGAAAACCCGCCAAGTCTCTGCAAAGAACGTTTCTGCTCTGGCGGCTTCTGGAGTGGGGCGAACTTCATTAAAGCAGAGGAGGCAGACGGAGGCGGCGGGATGGGAGAGAGGGGCGTGTGTTGTGGAGAACAGAGATGGAGAGCGGAGAGGTTTTGGGAGTTTGGGGAATCCCAGCGAGCGTTGTTTGTTGGAAGGTTAGGGGCGGTTTCTTGGGTGTTGGAGCTGGTTTGTGTTTATAGATTTGTGTTTTCTTTGTCGTGGGGAAAAAAAAAACTATGGAGACCAGGCGCTGGTCTCGAACTCCAGATCCTCCTGCCTTTGCCTCTTTCAGCAAATCCTACCGGTGTGCGCCACCATCACCGTAAGCTGACGGCTCAACAGAGGTGCTACTAGAAGCTCATGAGTGGTGACGCAACTAGCTCGGAGGGTTATAAATCATCCATTTGTGGAGGCCAAATGGGAGTTCCCATTAACGCTCCGCTTAGTTCTCCGCTTTTCTTTCCGAACCCTTAGCTCGCGCGCGCCCTACCCGCCATGGACCGAAACAAACACATCGCCTTCCAGCGCCCCGGACTCTAAGCTACGCCCACCCTTGCCCCTCCTGCTCCCATCTCAAGCAGTCTCTCCTATTCAGCCCGGTGCACCGCTCTCCTGCCTCTCTACTCTGCTCTCCATTTGCCCTCTCCACCTCCCGACCACACACACACACACACACACACACACCACTCCCGCACACGCTCTACACCTACGCTGCCCTTCCTCGCTGCTCACTGACAGTTTTCAAACCACTCCACCCGGGAAAGTCTCAAGTGCACATGTGGCAGTTATCTTCTGGCTCCATGGAAACAGCTGGAGGGCATGTTTCTCCTAACCTTTATCTCCTCGAGGACACGGGATTGGCGTCAAGTCACTACTCCACTGATTTGGGGATTGGGGTGGGGACGTCCACTAGTCCTTGCATCATTGACAGAAATTTTCAAGTGTGTGAAGCTGGTGTGAGTGTGAGAAGAGACCTCGATAGGAAAGACGAAGTAGTGAATGGACCCAACTGGTTCTGTCCATTGGCCCCCTCAGCGCCTGACACAAGGCCTCCATCAGATGTCCACACTGCTTTCAGAGAGCCTGCCTTCCCCAAGTTGGTTTCCTAGCCAGTACTGCGTTCCGATTTTCCACATCTATGCATGCTCTGGACCTAGCTGGGGCCAGATGTTAAAGAATAGTAACGATTTTCAAAGCATTAGGACAAAGATAAAGAATATGGACAACATCCAATTGTCATATTGTTTCATATGGCTTAGTGTTGTTTATTTTCTTTTCCTGTTACTCTGATAAAATATCGTGACAAAGATAACTTGAGGAAAGAAGGAAGGTTGTATGTAGCCAGCAGTTCCCCGTATAGTTAGTTCATGGTGCTGGAGAAGTCCGGGCGGCAGGCGCCCGAACCAGCTGAACACATGGATCCACAGTCAGGAAACAGATGAATGGCACGTGCTATAATGCTCAGCTCCCATTGATGCAGTCCCAGATCCCCTCACAGGAAATGATCCTGCCCACAATTAAAAGGTGGTCTTTATAAATCAATTACTGTAACTGAGATGATCCTTCACAGAGGCTCACCTTAACTAGATTTTGTTTTGTTTTGTTTGTTGTTTTGAGACAGAATCTCCTTGTTGTCCCTGCTGGCCTGGAACTCACTATATAGACCAGGCCGGTCTTGAACTCACAGAGATCCCCCTGCCTCTGTTTCCTGAGTGCTGGGATTAAAGGCGGGCACCACCATGCCCGGTTTAGCTAGATAATCTTAAAGCCATTTCATAAGCATATATTCTGAAATATTAATACTATCTTGTTTTGGATTCTGGAATGTTTTGTGAAAGTATTAGAAATATTAGCACTGTCCAAAAATGGAGAGATGGCTTTGCAGTTAAGAGCACTGGCCATACTTGCAGAGGACCCAGGTTCGATTCCCAGCACCTGCCAGGCAACCAACCATCTGCAACTCCAGTTCCAGGCGATCTAACACCCTCTTCTGGTGTTAGTGGCACCTGATGCATGCACATACATACATACATACATACATACATACATACATACATACGTGCAGGCAAATTCTGCTACACGTACAATCAGAACCTAGGGAACTAGTCCTTGAACACCTGTGAAATGAGGGTCAGATAGCATCTTGGTGATAGAGGAGATGGAGAAATTGACCTCCATTACCACGCTGTTCTCCCCCTGTCCCATCTCCCCCTTTTATTATCTGCAAGTCAAGAGAATAGAGCGTTTGAGAGAATGAGCTGGGTAGTGTGCGGGAGTGGCATCCCATAAGTAGGAGACCTCATATTGAATTCACTATTCATTGGTCCCTGCAGCCAATTTGGAGAATGTTGGTCCTTTCCTTGTTGATGCTGGAGCTGACTATAGTACGTAGGAACCCAGACTGGTTTTCTAGCAAGTGATATGTGATATACACAAATGGCTGTGGTGGTCACACATCAAGGCCAAACCAGTAACTGTGGTGACCTTGGATCATGGTATATGATTCTCTAGTGCCTAAATATATTTTAGGGAGAGACTGGAAACCATCCAAACAACCGATGGGGAGTTCAAAGTGATAGCTGTTAGGAACCAAGATGTTAGGAATAGAAGTAAATTAACAGGTTAAGGAAAGAAACATTTTAAAAGTGATCTTGACTATGTTCCCCCTGTATTTGCGGTTATTTGTACTCTATGGATGATTTGATTTCTATTGTATTTATATATTATTTATATTTATTTCTATAAATCTATTATCTTTTAATTTTCTGTTTTTCTTTTCACCAGTTAGACCTTCTAGGTATAACCTCATGAGGAATGGATGGCTCTAACTCTAGCGAGGACTGTGAAGCTGGTGGTTGAGGGGCCACCGGCTCCACCCTTACAACGGTTGCCAAACCCAAGCCAGGTGGTCCGTGTTCACCAGTGCTAATTGACTCTTAACTTTGGGTCAGTCCCAAAGTATGCAGTGGACCAAGAACAATCTGCCTTGACCTGGGAAGGTCTATACTGGACACTTGTCATCTCTTGTTGCCCCAGGAGTGTATTTGTCTAGGCCCCACAATTTTGTCATGGTTGGTGACTCAGGCAGGATGGGGTCACACTGGCAGCCTGGCTGCAGGATCACCTTTGACAGACCTTAGGGAAGTCGGCAAGAGGCCTGGCCACTTGGAGACAAACCAGAGCTCATGCCCAGAGGTCAGTCTTGACAGTGAGCAGATCAGTACTAGGGCTGCCATAGACAGGAAGTGTTGTCCTCTTGTCCTGGATGTGGCATCCTGGAAGTGAGAATTCCTGAGCTGCCTTTTCAGCAGCAAGCATCTTAGGGACTGGAAGAAGATTCAAGGCGTTGGGAGCGCCTATGTCCTGGTGGCTTGACGGGAGAGGGGGTTCCTGAAATGCCAACAAGTGTTTTCAAAGGAAGGGAGAGAGGGCACGAGGGGAGAAATGGGAGGGGGAGAAAGATTTGGACAAAGCGGACAGGAGGAAGAGGAGAGAGGCAAGGGAAGAACAGCTGGGGGAGGAAGAGAACACACCAGGTACTATTAAGATGAGAAAGAGGTGTTCATGTTAAGTGACATAGGACAGTCAGAGAAGAACAGATCAACGATTCACATGAGGATATGAAGGAGAGGGTCTGGAGAAAATAATTGCCTGTCTTTGGGGCTGGATATCTGACTCTCCCACTCCCTGCTGTGAGCCCTAAAAGTCTGATGCAAAGAACACCACCAAATGGAACCTTTATGGAAGAAAGAGGGTGCAGAGCAGATGGAGAAGTGGGGCTCTATGTCTCATTGAATATGTGTTAGGTGTGGAAATATCTGAGCTTGAAGCTGACATTACAAATATTTGAAATGGATTAAATTTTTTAAAGATAACTAAGTTAAATGAGGTTATGCTTAAAATTAAATTTCTAGTGAAAATATATAGTTTCTTGGGCTGGAGAGACCGCCTAGCGGTTAAGAGCGTCCACTGCTCTTGCAGAGGATCCGGGTTCAATTCCCAGCACCCACAAGGCGGCTGAGAACCGTCTTTAACTCCAGCTCCAGGAGAATCCGATACCCTCTTCTGACCTCCGCGGCATTGCACGACACAGGTGCACAAACCTACATGCAGACAGTACATTCGTACACATGCCAAGGAGAAATAAAATTTAAAAATTAGAAAAAGAAAATATATAGTTTCTTTTAAAAAAGCAAACAATGAAAGATGTAATTTTACTTTTAACTGTGTAAAGGAGGCTCTTAAGCAGAAAAGGGTAGCTGGAGAGACAAGCGTGGGTGCTGGGAACCGAACTCTTGTCTTTTTGGTTGTGAGCCTAAGCCTTTAACGGCTGCGCCAGCTCTCCAGCCCGCTGCGCGAGCGCATTCTTTCGTTGAAGTAGTCAGTAGGTATTGCGAAACATTTCAATTTTACTTTGTCATTCGCTACATAATGCGAATATTTGGAGCCGTAGGTGTATTTCGCCGCAGTAATCCTAAGAAGCAGTTCTGCCATCTTGTGAAGAGCTGCTTTTTGATGACGCCATCCGGCTTCACTTTCAAAGAAGAGTCGAGAACGGGAGGCCCGCACAAACTGTTCACGCTGCCAAGCCTTTTGTGCACTACTTTCCCGGAAAGGCGACGGGCGCCCCCTGCTGGTCAGGAACTGAAACTAAGCCCACTGTGGCAAAACTCCCAGGACACTTGGCTTGTGCCCAGGCTGGCCCACAACACAAGGTCCCTCCCTGACTCTCTTCCCTGACTTTTAGCCCCAGGCAAAGGTCTTGTTTCTCTATTTTTCAATTATCGTGTCCCGCAGGGAGGGAAGAGACCTTGATAGAAAGGAAGTAGCGAATGCACAGAGCTGGTTTTCTCATCAGACAGAGCACAAGCTCGCCATAGGCTGAGATTTAACTTTAGTAAGTGAAATGAATTTAACTTATCAAAGGAAACCAAGTTGATCAACGCAGGTTCAAGAGTTAAATTTTATTGAATAAAAATGAAATGACCCATCAAGGACTCGGAGCGTTGCTAATCATGACATTTATATTGGGCAAGTTCAATGCTCATTTCTTGAAAAATGTTTTCCCGAGTGGGGAAAAAAGAAAATGTGTAGCCCAGGCTGGCCTCAAACTCCAGATCCTCCTGCCTCTGCCTCCTTCAGCAAATCCTACCGGTGAGTGCCACCACCACCTGCGGTTGAGTGAGTCTAGAAAGAAGTACTTGAAGGTATTGCTCGATGGCGTAAGCAGCCTGGACAAGTGACTTTCCAGAGGCAGTTCAGAATGATCTGCGCCCCTCAGCGCCTAGCACTCCTGCCTACGCCCACGATCACGCCCACCCCAGCTCCTGCTCTCATCTCATGTAGTCTCTCAACGCTCTCTTGGCCCTCTTTATTGTCAGGGCCAAGAGAGCGTTGCCCGGGGCCCTCTTTATTGTCAGGGCCTCTTTTTTATCTATTTACCTGGAAATATCTCAGGTAAATAGATAAAAAATTTAAAGGTAACTAGGTTAAATGATGTTGAGTTCAAAACCTATTTTTCAATTAAAAATAAAAGGAAAAGACATAGTGTTTCTTTTTAAAAACAAATTTTTACTTTTATTTTATTGGTGAGTGAGCAGTTGTGTGTGCACGCAAGGGTGCAGTTGGAGGAGAGAAAAGGGTAGACAGAGAGACCAGCGTGGGTGCCAGCTCGCCAGCCCACGACAAAATCTAGTTCTTTCCTTGAAGTACACAGAGGGTAGCGCGTAATCTTTCGATTTAGCAGATCTAGATTGCCTAGACAAAGTTAATTTTCTGAACTGGAGGTAAAAACACCCCCAACAACCGCGAGTCTCTGCAATGGGCATTATTCGTTGCAGCTGCTGCTGCTTCAGTGCTTTGGGGTGAAGGATTAAGTAGGCCGAGGGTGGGGCGGTGCAGCCCGGGAACTAGGGAGTGTGGCCCGGGCTCGGGGACCCCAGAAAGGAAGTGACAGTGAGGAATAGTTCCTAGGTGTTGGTGGTCGGCTTTGTGGTGGTGCACGACTAGATGGTTTGTTTGTTTGTTTTTTAATTGAGGAAGGGGTCACAAAAAACTTGTAGTCCATGCTGGCCTCGAACTCCAGATCCTCCTGCCCTCTGTCTCTTCAGTATGTCCCACCTGCATGCTCCACCACCACCATTGGCAACATGCATGCAGGCAATACGTTCACACACGTAATATAAAAATAATAAAATATTTTTTAAATACAATATTTTTGGGTTCTAGACATGACTATTTTTCTGCATGTAATTGTTAGCTATATGTTAGTGCTGAGAACTGAACCCAGGTTGCCTACGGGAGCTGCTGATCCACCTCTCAAGCCCTGGAGCACTTTCCTCCCCACCAGTCCCCCACCACACCACACCCTCCTTTATTTTTGCTAAACATAATATTTTTGGTTGGGATTCAGTTTTTCATCACTTTGAAGACATTGTAATCATAATGAAATAATCGAGGCCAGGTAATACACCATTTCATTTTATTGTTGTTGTTTAATTTTTGTTTGTTTTTTGAAACAGGGTCTCCCTGTAGCCACAACTGGCCTGAAACAGGGTCTCCCTGTAGCCACAACTGGCCTGGAACTCACTATATGTAGAATAGGAACTGAATTGATAGACCAGAAATTAAGACACTCTGTTACACTTGCTGCTGCTGCCTCCTGAGTGCTAAGATTAAAGGTGTGTGGCCCCAAGCTCCGCTACCATTTTCAACTTTAAAAAAAAATTTGTATGAGTGTAATGCCTGCATGTATATAAGTACACTCAAGAGGGGATGGATGCCCTGAAGCTGGAGATCCCTTGGAACTGTAGTTACAGAGGGTTGTTAGCCACCATGTGGATGCTGAGAATAGAACCCAGGTCCTCTGCAAGAGCAGCCAGTGCTCTTAACTGCTGAGCCATCTCTCCAGCCTTTTTTTTTTTTTTTTTACAGGTCTCCCTTTCGTCCCAGCTGGCCTTGAACTCAAAGAGATCCGCCTGCCTCTGCCTCCCAAGTGCTGGGATTAAAGGCATACGCCACCACGCCCGGCTCCATTTTTAATTTTTATAGAAACTTACTAATTATACAAAATATAGAGTTTTCCTGGTTCATGCATGCATATAATTCGCACCCCATTACCTTCACCTGCATCCCTCCCCTTCCCCCCTTTTCCTTTCACAGAGGGTTGGTTCATGAGAACAAGTTGGTTTAGTCCCCAGGTTTAAAGGCTGCAAGTCCAGGAGCATGTGGCCTCATGGATTTGGCCTCTGGAGAGGAACTCCGGCAGGTGGCACTCAGGTCTGTGTGAGAGAGAAGATCCCAGGGTGCAGCAGAAACTAGAGCTAGAGAGGAGCCAGCAAGACCTCCTATGCCCCAGGGGTTAATTACAGTCCTGCACCTCAGTGTGCACAGAGGACTGTCCAGCCTTCTGATTTGCAAGGATGGTGTCCTCCACATGTTCAGCTTGAGAAGAACACAACTAAGTTTATGAAAAAAAAATCACAGGAAAATCTCATCCTGTTTTAAGTTTGCAGTTTTTTTTTAAATCTTTTTTTTTTAACTTTATTTATTTTATTATGTGTATGAATGTACTGTCTGCATGTAGGTCTGTGCACCCGTGTCGTGCAATGCCGCGGAGGTCAGAAGAGGGTGTCGCATTCCTCTGGAACTGGAGTTAAAGACGGTTCTCAGCCACCTTGTGGGTGCTGGGGATCAAACCCAGGTCCTCTGCAAGAGCAGTCGGCGGCATCCGCTAGGCCATCTCTCCAGCCCAAGTCTGCAGTTTTGAGCTCGGCTGCACCCCTAACTCTCCCAGAGCACCTGTGGGCCCTGGCATGTGAACGCAGGGTCCTGAACAGGGATTCACGGGCCCATGTTGATGACAACGGGATCCACACAGACAACGGTAGAGGCAGCAGGTCAGCTCGCTTCCCCAGGAATGGTGCACAGTGACCTTGTGCACAGCACTGGCGGCTTCAGCCTTAAGAAGGGAGCCATTTTGTTTCAGTCGCCCCCATGCAGTCCACACTGAGGACGACCCGGAAATTCCATGGCCACATGAGCCACTGCCAGCCCCAGTCCCATCAGCCAGCAGCAGCTGCGGGGAGGATGCTGGGGTCACACTGGTGGCCTCGGTGCAGGATCTCCTTCGATAGACCTTAGGAAGTCGGCAGGAAGCCTGACAGCTTGGAGACAAACCAGAGCTCCTGTCCAGCCGTGACACATGAGGATCCTGGTCAGCGAGCGGACGTTTGTCACACACAAAAGGGTTAGATCCCCCGGGTGTGGTGGCATTCGCCTTTCATCCCAGCACTGGAGAGACAGAGGCAGGTAGATCTCGGTGAGTTGGAGACCAGCCTGGTCTCCATAACGAGTTCCAGTCTGGTCTCCATAACGAGTTCCAGTATAGGTGGGGCTGCAGGGAAACCCTCTCAAAGAGAACAAACGAAAAATAAAAAAACTGAAAGGAATGAAAAATGTCCAGGCAAGTACACTGAATAATGTTGAGCTTAAAAATTCTATTCCGCCTGGTATACATAGTGAGCTCCAGGCCAGCTGGGACTAAAGGGAGACCCTGTCTCAAAAAGACCAAAAAGAAAAAAAAATAGTTCTATTTCGTTGAAATTCAGACTGAAGAGCTAAAGTTTTGGTTTTGTTTCTAAAAGATGATTGATTTCGTGTTGGTTCATCTTGTGGGCTCAGAGCATGAGATTGGAAAAGGGAAGCTGAAGAGACGGCCCTCAGTTGTGGGTGCTGGGAACCGAATTCTTACATTTCTGGTTGTTAGCCTGAGCCTTATAACAGCCGAGCTACCCCTCCAGCTCACCAGGTACTTCGTATTTTGAGTCTCAAGTAGTGAGCGCGCATGAAGTAATGTGATGCCTATTGGGTAGTCTCATTTCCGTCCCCTAAAGAATTCTTTCCTGCAACTGGAACACAAACTCCGGAAAACCCGCAAGTTTCTGGTCGGCAGCTGCTGGCGTGGGGCGTGCTGCTCTGGCGCAGAGGAGGCCGAAGGGCGGGTTGCGGAGGCGGCGGGATCGGCGGGATCGGAGAGAGGGGCGTGAGGTGTGGAGGGCAGCGTGCGTGAGGTCGGGGTGGCTGTGAGGTCTGGCGTGTACAGCGGGCTCCGGCCAGTGAGGGCTGTGGAGCGGGGCGCTGCTTGCGGGGAGGGCTGCGGGAGCGCGGAGAGGGTTTGGGAGCCCAGGGGTGAAGGGGTGGAAAGAGGAGTGTGGGGATCCGTTTGGTAGATGGTAGAGGGCTGTTTTGGGTTAGTGATTATAGAACTGTGTTTAGTTGGAGAGGAAAAAAAATGTGTAGTCCAGGATGGCCTCGAACTCCAGATCCACCTGCCTCTACCTCCTTCAGCAAATCCTACTGGTGGGCGCCACCACCACCACCAGCAAGTTTTAGAGTTGCTTTTGATCTAGTGAAGACCGAGGTGTGATGACGCCAGCTATCCTAAGGGAAGAGCCTAAGAGCCAAGGCTCAAAAAGCAGAGAACCCCAGTTGGAGGGCATGCCTGAGAGGGTCGCATTTCCAGGCAAAAAAATACACGTAATCCAGGTTGGCCTTAGAACTCGAGATCCTCCTGCCTCTGCCTCCTTCAGCAAATCCTACCGGTGAGCACCACCACCACCGACAAGTACCTTCTTGCTGAAATTCTAGTTAAGGTTGAGTCCTGATGACGCAGTTTCCAGGGGAGGAGTCTGAGATATGTGACACACCCTGGCGACCATCCCGCACTGCCTTCTGGGATCTGTGGGCCTCAGGAACGAAAAGGAAACCAACCCACTACTGCAAAACTCCCAGGACGCTCTGGCTAGTCCCAGAGCGTTGGAACTCAGCCAGTTGGGACCTGCCGCCGCCTGCCAGCCCCACACGCAACGCCCCACCCGACCTCTGCAGCGCCAGCGTCCCGTGAACATCTCGGGAGAAGTTAAACTTGTTTAGAAATAAAATCTGAGGTCCAATTACCCCATCTGTCCCGCCCAGAGCACTCGCGGACAAAGCGAAAGTTACTGGGCAAGGCACATTTTACTTTTGCAAACGGGTGACCTTGACCACTGAGATCTATGACCCTAATGGAAGAGAACCGTGTCTTTTTTCCACTGGCTGATGTCCGACCTCAAAAGTTTTTCCCAGTTGGCTAGTTTAAAAGAATTAAGGAAGAAGCCTTTAGGCTTAGGAATGCTTTAGGGCCCTTTATTAAAAGTCTTACAGGATGTGGAGTGATTAAAATGTTAGAATTCTTTATCACGACCCAAGTTCCAGGTTTTGCAGAGTTTGAAAGAAAAGAGTTAATAATTTTTCTTACCAACCTTTGATCAAAAACCCACAAGGCCACCTGGTTATACCCAGGTTGGCCCAGGCCTCCATTTCCATCCCAAGATCCCTCCTGCCCTTCCTCCCTGCTTTTCAGCCCCAGGCAGAGTCTAGTCTTCAGTTGGCCAGTCTCTATCCAGAGTTCACAGCAAAAATCAGTCCTCACGCCGAGATTATGTAATAGGCTGGCCTTCCTCAGTGGTCACTGACAGCTTTCAAAGGAGTCAAACCGAATGTTTCCAAAGTGCACATGTGGCAGTTGTCTTCTAGCTCTATAGAAACAGCATGTCTCTTCTAATCTTTTTCCCCTGGAGGGGCCTGGATTGACTGTCGTCTAGTCACAATCAAGGATTCTAACTTGGGCAACCTGCTGGGGTCCACTAGCCTTTGGATGCTGATGCAGACTTCATGTGTGTGACTCCATGAGAGGCTGGCATAAAGGGTGGGAAGTAAACTTGATAGGCCACAGCTTCTTCTTGTCAGCTGGCAAGAACTGAACTGGAACTCTTTGTCAGCTGTCCACGACCTCCTTCAAGGACCTGAGCAGCTCAGGGAAGCACCCCTTTCCCAGCATAGGATTCTTCGCATTGGGTTCAGGATTGACACATTTGTGCATGACCTGGACCTGACTGAAGCAAGATGTTACATAATTAACAATTTTCAGATATTCAAACCCAAAGATAAAGATTCGGGGAAAATCCAATTCTCATATGGTTTCATAGACTCCATAAGGTTACTGGTTTAGTTTATTTTCCTGTTGCTGTGATAATATACACTGACAAAGGCAATTGAAAGAAGGAAGGGAGGGAGGGAGGGAGAGAGGGAGGGAGGGAGGGAGGAAGGAAGGAAGGAAGGAAGGAAAGGAGGGAGAGAGGGAGGGAGGGTGGAAGGGCTTATTGTAGCTTACAGTTCAAGGTATAGTATATATCCAGAGAAGATACAGAATATCATGAGGGGAAGCATGTGTGATGCCCAACTGACAACCACAATCAAAGAGTATGATATATTTCTGTGGGAAGGTCTTAAAACAAAGATGTCACTTCTTCAAACAAAGGTGTAACTTGCCATTCTCTCTCTCTCTCTCTCTCTCTCTCTCTCTCTCTCTCTCTC